>WSYH01000422.1:139047-179047 GCA_036426205.1 Ascaphus truei
ATCTTAACCCTACCCCCTGTATACATGTACCGTGTAATCATTATACATACCCCCTGTTATACATTACTGTATAATCATTATAACCCTACCCCCGGTTATATATGTATGGTAATATTATACCCTATCCCGTATACATGTACGGTGTAATCATTATTACCCTACCCCGTTATACATGTACGTGAATATGGATACCCACCCCATGTATTAATGTAAGTGTAATCATTTTATACCCACCCAACGATTCAGTACTGTTGTAATCATATACCCCTGACCCCCGTAATACATGTACTGGGTAATTCATTATACCCTAAACCGTTATTCATGTACTGGTGTAATCAGTATTACCTCCCCGGTTATACAGGTATGTGTAATCATTATACCTACCCCGTATCATGACTGTGGTAATTCATTATTTTTAAAACAACCCTAACCCTGTATACATGTACTGTTGTAATCATGATGACCCTACCCCCCTGTTATTCATGTACTGTGATTAATCATTATACCTCTACCCCGTTTATTCATGTACTGTGTAATCATTTTATACCTACCCCCTGTCTATCAGTACTGTGTAATCTTATACTAACCGTTATTTCATGTACTGTGTAATCATTATACCCCTACCCCCCGTTATTCATGTAGTGAATCATTATACCCATACCCCCGTTATACATGTCCGTGTAATCATTTATAACCACCCCACCCGTTATTCATTTTACTGTGTATGTAATCATTATACCCTACCCCCCTTGTTATACATGTACGGGGAATCATTATACCCTACCCCCTGTTATACATATACTGTGTAATCATTCTACCTACCCCCTGTTATACATGTCTGTGTAATCATTATTACCCTACAACTGTTAAATGTACGTGTCAATCATTATACCTACCCCCTGTATACTGTAATGTGTAATAATTAACCCACCCCCCGTGATACATGTACTGTGTAATCATTTTACCTACCCAGTTATAAATATTTACTGTGTAATCATTATACCTACCCCCTGTTAACCATGTACCGTGCTAATACATTAACCTACCCCCTGTTTATACTGTACTGTGTAAATCATATACACTACCACTGTATACATGTCATGTGTAATCATTGATAGCCCTACCCCCTGTTTTATGTTACTGTGTAAATAATTTTTACCTACCCCTGTTGATCATGTATGTGTAATCATTTACCCTGACCCCCTGTTATTTACATTGTACTGTGTAATTCATTATTACCCTACCCCCTGTTATAATGTAATGTGCTATCCATTATGACCTACCCCCTGTTATTCATGTTACTGTGTAATCTTATACCTACCCCTGTATACCTGTTACTGATGATAATCATATACCTACCCCCTGTTTATTAAATCGTTACTGTGTCATTAATTATACCTACCCCATCGTTATACATGTTCGTGTAATAATTATACCCTACAACTGTTATACATGTACCGATGTAATCATTCTACCCTTACCCCCTGTTAATACATGCTTACTGTGATAATCATTATACCTACCCCTGTTTTCCATTGTTACTGTGTCATCATTATACCTACCCCCCGTTATTCATGTACTGTGTAACCATTATACCTAACCTTGTTATCATGTACTGTGGTAATCATTATACCCTACCCCCTGTATCTTACAGGTACTGTGTAATCATTATACCTACCCCATGGTATACAATTGTACTGTGTAATCTTTAACCGACACCCCTGTTATACATGTACTGTGTTAATCATTATACCCTACCCCCTGGTATACAGTAATGTGTAATCATTCTTACCCTACCACTGGATTCTGTACTGGTAATCTTATACCCTACCCGCGTTAGTACATGTACAGTGTAAGTATTATACCTACCCCCCGTATACATGTCTGTGTAATCATTATACATACCCCATGTTATCATGTAATGTGTAATCATTTCCATACCCCCTGTTTATACATGTACTGTTGTAAGCATTCTTATACCATACCCCGTTATTAAGGTACTGTGTAATCATATAACTTACCCCTGGTACACATGTATGTGAATCATATACATAAACCCCTGTTATTCATGTACTGTTAATCATTATACATACCCCCTGTTATAAACATGTACGGGTAATCATTATACCATACCCCTGTTTCATGTTACCGTGTAACATTATACCTACCCCCTGGTATACATGTACCGTGTAATCATTATACTACCCCCTGTTATAATGTACCGGGTGAATCATTATACCTACCCCCTGTTATACAGTACTGTTTTAATATTATACCTACCCCCTGTTATACAGGAACTGTGTAATAATTATACCATACCCCCGTTATTCATTGTACCGTGTATCATTATACCTACCCCTGTACCATGTACCGTGTTAATCATCTATAACCTACCCCCTGTTATAATTTGTACCGTGTAATCATTATACCCTACCCCCTGGATACATGTACTGTGTAATTATTACCTACCCCCTGTATACATGTACTGGTATCATTTATACCTACCCCGGTTATACATGTACTGTTGTAATCAGTATATACACTAAAAAACCCGCTTATTTAATGTACTGTGTAATCATTATACCTACCCCCGTTATTCATCTGTACTGTGTAATTATTATACCCTACCACCGTATTATTACTGGTAATCATTATACCCTACCCCCTGTTATACATGTATGTGTAATATTAGACCCTACCCCTGTTATACATGTTACCGGGAACATTATACCTACCCGTTATACATTGTACTGTGTAATCATATAACCTACCCCCTGTTATTCATGTACTGGAATATTATACCCTAACCCCCTGTTATACTGTACTGTGTAATCATTATACCCTACCCCCTGTATACATGTCTGTGTACATCATTATACCCTACCCCCTGGTATTTCATTGTACCGTGTAATCAAGTTATACCACCCCTCGTATACATGATACCGTGTAATCATTTATTTACCGTACCCCATGTAACAGTACCGTGTAATATTATACTTACCCCCGTGTTATACATGTACAGTTAATCTTATACCTACCCCTGTAACATGTACGTGTAATCATTATACCCCCCCACCTGTTTTATTACATGGAATGGAATTATTATACCTACCCCCTGTTATTATACAGTACTGGTAATCAGTATACCCTACCCCCTGTGTATAAATGTACTGTGTAATCATTATACCCACCCCAGTTATACTGTCAGTGTAATCATTATACGCTACCCCTGTTATTCATGTACTGTATAATCAATATACATACCCTGTATTCATGTTACTGTGTAATATCTACCTACCCCTAGTTATTCATGTACTGTGTAATCATTATAAACACCCCTGTTAACATGTTACTGTGTAATCATTATACACACCCCTGTATACATGTACAGTGTAATATTATACCTACCACTGCTTATACATGTACTGGTGTAATCATTATACCTACCCCCACGTTATTCTGTACTGTAATATTAACCCTTACCCCCTGTTATAATGTACTGTGTAATCATTATACCCTCCCCCTGTTAATATATGTTTACGTGAATCATTATACCTACCCCAGTGCTACATGTACTGTGTAATAATTCTTATACCTAACCCATGTATTCATGTAACTGGTAATCCTTAACCCTACCCCCTGATTATTCATTACTGTGGTTAACCATTATTACCTACCCCCGTTATACATGTACTGTGTAATAATTGACACCTACCCCCTGTTATCATTATAACTGTGTAATTAATATACCTACCCCCTTGTTATTCATGTACTGTGTAGTCAGTAAACCATAACCCCCTGTATACATGTACTGTGTAATCATTATACCTACCCCTGTATTCAGTTACCGTGTAATCATTAACCTCCACTGTTTTATACATGTTACTGTGTAATCAGATATCCTCCCCTGTTATACATGTACTGTGTAATCAGTATATCCGACCCCCGTTATACATGTACTGTGTAATCAATTATACCCTACCTGATATATGTACGGTAGATTATACCTACCTGTTATACATGTAATGTGTAATCATTTATATCCTACCCCCGTGTACATACTGTGTAATCATTATACCCAACCCCTGTTATATATGTACTGTGTAATAATTATAACATACCTGTTATACATGTACGGTAATCATTATACCTTACCTCCTGTTATTCATTGTAACTGTGAATATTATACCATACCCCTGTTCGACAGGTAATGTGTAATCATTATTACTAACCCTGTTTATTCAGGTACTGTGTTAACCAGATACCCTCCTACCCCCATGTTATACATGTACGGTGTAATCATTTACCTTACCCCGTTATACATGTACTGGGTAATCATTTATTACCTACCCCATGGTAACAGTGGTTCTGTAATCATTATCCCTACCCATGTAGGACATGTACTGTTGTAATCCATTATACCTTACCCCTGGTATACATGTACTGTGTAATCATTATTACCTTTACCCTGTTTTATACATGTACTGTGTAATCATTATACCTTACCCCCTGTTATACATACTGTGTAATCATTATATCCTACCCACTGTTTTAACATGGACTGTGTAAATCATTATACTACAAAGTTAGACCTGTACTGTGTAATCATTATACCTACCCCCCCTGTTATACATGTACTGTGTCATCATTAACGAACAAAAGGCGCGGTCGGGAACTCTCCTTTCCTCCTTCCTCCTTACCGCCTCCGCTTTTTTCTTATACATGTGCCTGTTGTAATCATTTATCCTACCCAATGTTATAATGTACTGTGGATCATTATTACCTACCCCCTGTTATTAATATACGTGTAATATTATACCTACCCCCTGTCTATCATGGCTGTTGTAATAAGTATAAACGACACCCCTGTTTAACATGTATTGTAAATATTATACCCTACCCCATGTTATTCAGTATGTGTAATCATTATACTACCCGGTTATACATGTACTGTGTACACATTATACCTACCCAGTTATACATGTACGGTGTATCATATAACCTACCCCTGTTATACAGGTACTGTGTAATCATTATACCTACCCCGTTTTTATACATGTACTGTGTAATCATTATGACCTACCCTGTTTATACGTACTGTGTAATCATATACCTACCCCCTGTTGTCATGTTCTGTGTAATAATTAACCTACCCCCTGTTTACATGTACGGTGTATCATTTACCTCCCCGTTTATACATGTACTGTGTAATCATTATACCTACCCCTGTTTATACATGTACTGGTAATAATTATACCTACCCGTATACATGTACTGTGGAATCATTATCTACCCCCTGTATACATGTACTGTTTAATAATTATACCTACACCCATGTTATTTCAGATACTGTGTAATCATTATACCACCCCATGTTAACTGTACGGTAATAATTATAACCTACCCCCATCGTGTTTATACATGATGTGTAATCATTATACCCTACCCCCTGTTATCAGTACTGTTGAAATATTATTACCCTACCCCTGGTATTCATGTAGTGTACTCATTATACCTACCCCATGTTATCATGTACTGTGTAATCATTATACCCTACCCCATGTATGACAGAAATGGTAGATCATTATATCCTACCCCCTGTTAACATGTACTGGTAATCATTATACCTACCCCCTTGTTATAAGTACTGTGAATCATTATACCTTACCCCTGTTATACATTTGTACCGTGTAATCATATACCCTACCCCCTGTTATACATGTAGTGTGTAATCATTATACCCTACCCCCCGTTATTCATGCTTTGGTGATACCGACATCACTTTCTGTCAGGCCAGTAACACTGGTGAGAGAGGGGGGGTGGATGTGTAACTACGGGGGCTATGCACTAAGCAGCGCGTTTTTGCGCCCGACCGATCTGGAAAGATTTTTGGTAGGCCGTTACAAAGGAAAGGCCAAAAGCGGGGATTTCAAGTTCGGGCATTTGTTCGGCGAGCAAAAATATGTCCGATAGGCCGAGCTTCCCCCCCCCCCCCGCCCCCACTCCCGCTTCGCGCTTAAATTGAAAGCGCGATAACTGCGGAGGAAAAAAAAAGCCGCCTAAACAAGCTGCAGGAGAAGCTGCGTCCACGTCGGCGCTACAGGCGATCGTACAGTATAAGTATACCATTATAATAATAGTGTACATGTATACGGGGTCTCTGAGCTGAACAGCTGTTTTCAGCATCGGGACCCCTACTTAATCAGATTTACAGACCCCGTTATGGGGTGTGCCGGTATCCCCTGCAAGAATGTACATGTTCACGAACGTGGACGCTTTAAAAATGACGTCCTGACAGAAAGCACGTAGGTAGGGATTAGAGTGTGAAACGAGTAGAGGTTAGGACAGCGTCACTCTGCGCGTCTGCTGTTAGGCTGCGGCGGGTCATGCAGGAGTCGAGAACGCTGGTAACATCTTGCGGTTCGGCGGGTCGGGCCTGTCACGCGAACCATGCGGGACCCGTCGCACCTCTGTGTAAGTTCCCCCCCCCCCCCCTTTCAGGGCCTTTGTAACCGCATTATTCTTGGTTATTCCCGAATACCCACGATCCTGCATCATTGTCTCACTTATTTTATTGTGTTTGCCGTCGGTTTAGATTTAGTCTATTTTAGAGAGTTTGTTTGATAAATAATTACATAACACATTTCTATGCTATACGGTCGTGGTTTTGTGTATTACATCTAATCCCTGGTGCGCATTGTGCATTTTCTTGTCGTTTCACAGGCGTCCCTGTAGGGGTCCCCTTGTTCGGAGTAAGTTGGGGAGCGGCAAAGGGAGCAGCAGCATTCCGCAAAAGACACCGGCAGCGCGCGCGCTGATTTTCTGTTCCAACGCGTCACTGCTGTGTTATAATTTACTATCTTAGTTTTTACAATAGTTTAAAGCTGCAGTTCCGTCACTAGCCTGCATGTGGGTTTTTATATAAATCAGTTCTGTTAGTGAAAGAAACAAATACTTAGATTTTTGTTTTAAAAAACAACTTGGAAAAACCATTTTATTGTATTCTATTTTAAACAGGCCCATGCTTAAGGGCCACGCCCCTTAACGTCCTGGCACAAGCCCTGGCACGACCCTTCATGTCCTGTCACCAAGTCATGGCACTGCCCCCTTATGTCCTGTCAAAGCCTGGCCTGCCCCTTTCATGTCCTGTCAAAAAGCCTGGCACTGGCACCTTCTGTAATGTCACAAGCCCTGCAATGCCCTTTCATGTCCTGTCAACAAGCCCTGCACTGCCCATTCAGCCCTGGCACTGCCCCTTCAAGGTCCTGGTCACAAAGACCGGCACGCAACTTCAGTTCCTGGCCAAAGCCCTGGCAATGCCCCTTCATGTCCTGTCACAAGCCTGGCACACCCTGGAGGCCCTGCCTCCCTCTAGCACATGTCAGTGCAAGGATTGCTCATGAATATTCATGGGCTTTCCCCACTTGAGTGACGAAAGCAAAATAAAAACATATGCAGCTCTAATTATGTCACCACATTTCGCCGATCAATACATGGAGACCGCATGAACGGCAGCTATACAGTTCTTTAGGTAATTAGAGATTGCCCACAGGAAAATATTGAAGTAAAAAAATAAATGCTAAAAAATAATAAATAAATAAAAGACTGAACTGCAGCTTTAGTTACTATGTGAAATGAAACTAAATACAACTCCAAAAAGATGAACCTGAATACATAAGATACAACTGGTCTCATGTTAAGTAAAGAAACTATGGTTCTAAAAGCAGAGAGAGCACAAAGAACAGTCCGTGCAGCAGAACAGGGGCAATGACAGAGCACGAGTATCTTACTGCAAAGTAAGTAGAAAAAAAGTATGAAGAATGTGCCACAAGGTATATGATAAAATGTTATTTTTTCTTGAAAAATGAAATAGAAAATACAAAGTTGGAAAAAAAAAGAAAGAGGAGGAGTATTATAAACACATACAGGCACACCCTGTATAACGTACCAATGCAATGGGACCCGGAGCATGTATTGTAACAAAGGCATTACCCCGTAGTAAACGGACGGCAAATGGGGACCGGAGCATGTATGTAACACAGGCATTACCGTATTTAAAGTACGCAATGGACCGGAGCATGTATGTAACACAGCCTACCCCGTATTAACGTACGCAATGGGACGGAGCAGATGTTAACACAGACATACCCCGTATTAACGTACGCAATGGGAACCGGGAGCATGATGTAACACAGGACAGAACCCGTAATTAACGTACGCAATGGGACCGGAGCATGTAGTAAACAGACATACCCAGTATTAACGTACGGCATGGGACCGGGAGCATGCTTGTAACACAGACATACCCGTATTAAACATACGCAATGGACGGAGCATGTTTGTAAACATGTAACACGGCCATACCCCGCATTAACGTACGCAATGGGACCGGAGAAGAGAATGTCTGTAACTATGTAACACAGGCATACCCCGTTTAACTTACGCAAGGGACCGGAGCATGATGTAACTATGTAACCAGGAATACCCGCATTAAGTACGCAATGGGGACAGACATTGTATGTAATATGTAATACAGACATACCCCGTAGTAACGTACGGCAATGGGACGGGCTGTATTTGTAACACAGACCTTACCCCGTAGACCGTACGCAATGGGGGCCACCGGAGCAGTATGTAACACAGAAATACCCGTATTAAACGTACGCAAGGACGGAGCATGTTGTAACACAGACATACCCAGATTAACGTACGCAATGGGACGGAGCATGCATGTAAAAAACAGACATACCCCGTATTAACGTACGCAATGGGACCGGCACATGTATGTAACTATGTAACATAGGCATACCCGCATTTAACGTACGCAATGGGGACCGGAGCATGTATGTAACTATGAAACAAAGGACATACCCCGAATTCAAGTACGGCAATGGGACCGGCATGTATGTAACATGTAACACAGACATACCCCGACATTAACATACGAATGGACCGGAAGCATGTATGTAAACATGTAACAAGGCATCCCCCGCTTTATTAAGGACGCAATGGGGACGGAGCATGTATGTAACATGTAACATAGGCATACCCCGCTATTAACGTACGTCAATGGGGACGGAGCATGTATGTCACTATTGTAACACAGCAAACCCCGCATGTAACGTCGCAATGGGACCGGAGAAATGTATGTAATATGTAACACAGACCATACCCGCATTAACGTACGCAGGGACGGAGCATGTATGTAAAAGAGGTAACACAGACATACCCAGCATTAACGTAACAATGGGACCGGCAGCATGTATGTAACTATGTAACACAGGATACCCCGCATTTTAACGTACGCAATGGGACCGGAGCTGTATGTAATCCCTAGGTAACACAGGCATACCCCGCATTAAACGTACACCAATGCGGACCGGAGCATGTATGGTACACACAGGCATACCCCGCAATGAAAGTTACGCAATGGGAACGGAGCATGTATGTAAAGTGAAAATTGTACTTAAAGTGAAGCACTGCCTTTTCCAACTTATCGACGCATGTACTGTACGGGCAATCGTTATATAGTGCAAACTGATGTAAATTAACACGTCGTGTGTAAAGGTCTCTATAGTCTCCCGCTCACCAGCTTCGGTACAGGTCGGAGCCGGTATTGCTGTCAGGACGTGACGACAGGCGCATTGCGTGAGTGGCGTTGTGCCTTTGGGTGATATGTACTACTCGCGAGTGTACTTAAAGTGAGTGTCCTTAAAGCGGGGTATGCCTGTATATAACACAGCAGACAGGTGTAATCAAATAATAAACACCTGAAACAACAAATAATAATGGCCCCGATTAAAAGAAAAATAGTTATACTGTGTATATGCAACTCCAATCACATGGATAAGGATAAGCATAAAACAGAACGCAGAACATCGAAACGCCGGATTGGGCGTCAAACTTTGCTACTGTATATGCCTGAATACACGGATTATGTATTATTCAACTGGGAGGGCTGTTCCCGTTTTCACTTACATGGTGCAAGAATGGTAATATTGTATAGATAGTATTATATATATATATATATATATTATAATATATATATACTATATATATAATATATATATATATATATATATATATATTATATATATATAAATATATTACACACATACAAGAAGAAACAGAGGAGAGTGCACGCCCCATAGTGTAAAAACAGTATTAATCAATAAAAAAGGACAAGGGGATTAAGGACACCACAAGGGTAAGGATAAAAAGGCAGTTTGGATATAATATATAATTCAACCCCCCGCGGGCAACACAGTCGGGACAGATCAGATGGTATTATAGCCCTCCAGTTCACATCAGCCAATAGTCGGGTGATTTGGAACAAAGTTCTCCTCGTTCCTCCGCTCCTTGCCTTTTTATTTCCTACCTCCACCACCTTCCTCTCGACTCCCGCTATCAGCGTCGTTCAGTTTAGAGATTCTTTCAGCCTCAGATCAGCTCCACGCGCTCTCCGGCGTAAAGCGCGCACTGCGTGATGACGTAGTGTCGTAGTGTCGTGGAGCGTGCCCTGACGAGTTTCGCACGACAGTGACTTTTCCAAAACTTGCCTTGGAAAAGTCACTGTCGTGGACGGAAACGCGTCAGGGCCGTACCACGAAACTACGTCATACGCCAGTGCGCGCTTTCAGCGGGAGAGAGCGTGGCAGAGCGCGTGGAGCTGAGCGGAGGTATTACTTCTGAGAGCCAAGCAGTGGGTACGTGAGGCAGCATTCAAAAACATCACTGATATGACTGGACTTGTTCTGAGGGTTGGACTTTCCTCCAATGTTTTTGTTCCCTTTTGCCTGTTTGATATAATGATTTGCACATTTTTTCATATATTTTTCACTATGTTGATTTTTTCCTATTCCATGTTTGTTATCATTTTTTGCTAGATGATTATATTTTGAATAGTATTATACCAATATTTGAACGTAAGATTTTATCATTTTATTTTATTTTTACTTGAGTCCACGACGTGGCGGCTACTGACAATTTCTCTTTTATATGTATTAATACATACACCACATGTGGAAAAGGCAGAGTGTGTTGGTGTGTGTGTGGTGTGTGTGTGTGTGTGTGTGCTGGTGTGTGTGTGGTGTGTGTGTGTGTGTGTGTGTGTGTGTGTGGTGTTGGTGGTTGTGTGTGTTTTTTGTTTGGTGTGTGTGTTGTGTGTGTGGTGTGTTGTGCTGTGTGTGTTGGTAAGTGTGTGTGTGTGTAAGTGTGAGTGATGTTGTAATACCCTTCTCCGCGAGTGACGGTGTGTGTGTGGGTGTGTGGGGTGTGTGTTTGTGTGTGTGGTGTGTGGTGTGTGGGTGTGTTTGTGGTTTGTGTCTTGTTGTGTTGGTGTGTGTGGTGGTATATTAGACAAGGTTCAGCAGCCCCGCCTTTCCACATTTCCCCCGCAAACAGACGCTCCCACGACAGCAAGGGATTCTGGGAAATGACATGGCAGCCCCGCCTTTCCCATTATCCCCCAGCATACAGCACTCCCACTGCAGCAAGGGATTCTGGGAAATGGAATGCAGCCCCGCCTTCCCCACTTATCCCCCAGCACTTCCACTACAGCAAGGGATTCTGGGAAAATGACATGCAGCCCGCCTTTCACATGATCACCCAGCATACAGCAACTTCCACTGCAGCAAGGGATTCTGGGAAAGGAACTGACATTGCAAATGAGCACACAGTGTCACCTTTTGCCTCAAAAACCCATCTTTTCCCATGGTTCCATATAGGCTTAAGCTTGTGCATGGTCCAGCTTAGAGCCACAGCCAGGGGTAAGGTGCATACCAGAAAAACCACCCACGACAGCTGTTTCGCCTTAATGGGTCTCATCAGGCCGTGGGGGTTGGATTACCTAACCATCTTAATCTGCTTGGGCTCTAGCTGGACCAGGCAGCAAGCTTATAAAAGCCTTATAGGGAACCCAGAAGCCGTCTACCTCGACAACCTAGTCGGGTGCGGATCTCTAGTAGATCTCCTATTTATATCTATCTATATCTCTCTTTATCTCCCTATGATCTTAGCTCTATATTGTTTTTGTAAGCGCCCGAGGGAGAGAGAGAGAGAGAGAGGTAGAGAGAGAGAGAGAGGAGGGGGGGGCGGAGGCGCCCGAGGGAGAGGAAGAAGAGAGAGAAGCGAGGGGAGGAGCGCCCGAGGGAGAGAGAGAGGAGAGCGGGGGGGGCGGAGCCCCGAGGGAGAGAGAGAGAGGGGGGCGGAGGCCCGAGGGAGAAGAGAGGAGAGGGGGGGGGTGGCGGAGCCCAGAGGGAGAGAGAGAGGAGGGGGGCGGAGCGCCCGAGGCGGAGAGAGAGGGGGGGGCGGACGCCGAGGGAGAGAAGGAGAGGAGAGCGAGAGGGGGGGGGGCGGAGCGCCCGAGGGAGAGCGAGATGAGAAGGGGCGGAGCGCCCGAGGGATGAGATGAGAGAGGGGGGGTGTGGGCGGAGGCCCGAGGTAGGAGAGAGAAGGGGGGAGGAGCGCCGAGGGAGAGAGAGAGAGAGGGGGGGGGGGCGGAGCGCCCGAGGGAGAAGCGAGAGAGGGGGGCGGAGGCCGAGGCGAGAGAGGGGAGGGGGGGGGGCGGAGCGCGGCCGAGGAGAAGAGGGAGAGAAGAGAGAGAGGGGGGTGGGGCGGAGCGCCCCGAGGAGAGAGAGAGAGAGGGGAGGAGAGACTCGAGGGAGGAGAAGAGAGAGAGGGGGGGGGCGGAGCGCCCGAGGGAGAGAGAGAGAGGGGGGCGAGCGCCCGAGGTGGAGAGAGAGAGAGAGGGGGGGGGCGAGCGCCCCTGAGGGGATGAGAGGGGGGGGGGAGGCGGAGCGCCGAGGGAGAGAGAGATGGGGGGGCAGGAGGCCAGAGGGAGAGAGAAGAGGGGCGGAGCGCCCGAGGGAGAGAGAGAGGGGGGGGCGGGAGCGCCCGAGGGAGAGAGGAGAGAGTGGGCGGAGCGCGAGGGAGAGAGAGAGAGAGGGGCGGAAGCGCCCGAGGGAGAGAGAATGAGGAGAGGGGGGCGGAGGCGCCCGAGGGAGAGAGAGAGAGAGAGGGGCGGATGGCACGAGGGAGAGAGAGAGAGGGGGGGGGGTGGCGGAGCTGCCGAGGGAGAGAGAGAGAGAGGGGGCGGAGCGGCAAGCCGAGGGATAGGAGAGAGGGGGGGGGAGGATGCGCCCGAGGGAGAGAGAGGAGAGGGGGGCGAGGCCCAGGGAGAGAGAGAGGGGGGGAGAGCGGCCCCCCCGGAAAAGGGGGGGAGAGAGAGCGAGGGGGGCGGAGCGCCCGAGGAGGAGAGAGAGAGAGGGGGTGGCGAGCGCCGAGGTGAGAGAGAGAGAGAGGGGGGGGGGGAGCGCCCGAGGGAGAGAGAGAAGAGAGGGGGTCGGAGCGCCCGAGGGAGAGAGAGAGAGGGGGGGGGGTAGAGCCCCGAGGGAGGAGAGAGAGAGGGGCGGAGCGCCAGAGGGAGAGAGAGAGAGTGGGGGGGCGGAGCGCCCGAGGGAGAGAGAGAGAGGGCGGAGCCGAGGAGAGGGAGAGCGAGTGGGGCTGGAGGCGAGGGAGAGAGAGAGAGAGGGAGCGAGAGCCGATGGGAGCGAGAGGGGCGGGAGGGGACCCGAGAGAAGAGCGAGAGGGGGGGAGACCAGGGAGCGAGAGAGAGAGAGAGGGGGGCGGAGTCGCCCGAGGGTAAGAGGGAGCTAGAGAAGGGGCGGAGCGCCCGAGGGAGAGAGAGAGGAGAGAGGGGCGAGCGCCGAGGGAGAGAGGAGAGGAGAGAGGGGGGCGGAGCGCCCCGGAGGGCGAGCGAGAGAGAGGGGAGGAGGCCCGGGGGGAGGAGAGGAGAGAGGGGGGGGGCGGAGCGCACCGAGGGAGAGGGAGAGAGAGGGGGGGGGCGGAAGCGCCCGAGGAGAGGAGAGGAGAGAGGGGGCGAGCGCCCTAGGGAGAGAGAGAGGAGGGGGGGTGCGGAGCGCCCTGAGGGAGAGGAGAGAGAGGGGGGGGGCGGAGCGCCTGAGGGAGAGAGAGAGAGGGGCGGGCGCCCGAGGGAGAGAGAGAAGGGGGGGGGCGGAGCGCCGAGGGAGTAGAGAGGAAAGAGAGAGAGGGGCGGAGCGCCCTATTTATATATATCTAATATATATATATTTTTTTTTCCTTATCTCCCTATTATATATATAAAATATCTATTCCATATTCTATATTATATATATATAATTTTTCTTATCTCCCTATTTATATATATATATATATATTTTTTTTCTTATCTCTATTTTCTGTTGTATTCAGGACTTTTATCTGTCTGCTCTTGTTGCAAAAGTCATTTATATTATCTTAGTATATGGGTCTGTTATATAAATCTCGGAATTTAAAGACATGTGGATATCTCCGAGGAACGGAGCCAGCGGTGATCCCCGTTGTAGGGGAAGTGATGGAGTGACGTCACCATCAGAGGACCGCGCACCTGCTAAAGCAGTGAACGCTTCCGCGTCCGAGCGCAAGACGGAGTGAGCAGAGTGACGCTTACGCGTCCGAGCACACAGACGAGTAGGCAGTGACACTTCCGTGTCCGAGCGCACAGACGGAGTGAGCAGTGACGCTTCCGCGTCGAGCGCACAGACGGAGTGAGCAGTGACAGCTTCGCGTCCGAGAGCACAGACAGATGGAGCAGTGGGACGCTTCCGCGTCCGAACCACAGACGGATGTGAGCAGTGAGCTTCCGAGTACGAGCGCAACAGAAGGAGGAGCAGTGACGCTTCCGCGTCCGAGCGCAGACGGAGTGAGCAGAGTGACGCTTCCTCGTCCGAGCGCCACCAGACGGAGTGAGAAGTGACGCTCTCGTACGAGCGCACAGACGGAAGTGAGCAGTGACGCTTCGCGTCCGAGCGCAAGACGGAGAGGTGAGCAGTGACGCGTCCGCGCGAGCGCACAGGACGGAGCAGTGAGCAGTGACGCTTCCGCGGTCCGATCGAACAGAAGGAGTGAGTGAGCAGTGACGCTTCCGCGTCAGAGCGCACGACGGAGCACGTGAGCCAGTGGCCGCTTCCGGTCCGAGCGCACAGACGGATGTGAGCAGTGACGCTTCGCGTAGAGCGCACAGACGGAAGTGCGAGGGTGAGCAGGGAAGTGACGCTTCACGTCCGAGCGCACAAGACGCTTGATGAGCAGTGACGCTTCCGTCCGATCGGCCACAGACGGAGGGAGCAGGCAGTGAAGCTTCCGCGTCCGAGCGCACAGGACGGACAGTAGACAGTGACGCTTCCACGTCCGAGCGCACCAGACGGAAGTTTAGGTGAGACAAGTGACGCTTCAGCTTCCGAGAGCCACAGACGGAGTGAGCAGTGACGCTTCCGCGGTCCGAGCGCACAGAACGGAGGTGGAGCAGTGACGTTCGCGTCGCCGAGCGCACAGAAGGAGGAGCAGGTGACGCTTCTGCGTCCGAGCGCACAGCGGAGTGAGCAGTGACGCTTCCGCGTTCCGAGCGCACCAGACGGGAGTGAGCAGTGACGCTTCGCGTCCGATGCGCCAACAGAAGGAGGAGCAAAGTGACGCTCTTAGTCCGAGCGCACAGACGGAGGTGAAGCACCAAGTGCGCGTCCGCGTCCGACGAGGCACAGACGGAGTGAGCAGTGAGTGGACGCTTCCGCAGGTCTCCCTAGGGCCGGAAATCTCCCAAATCTTTTCTAGCCATACACCATTCCTTGCCTATGCTCTTATAAGGTGTAGGAGGGGAACCCCCTCACTCAGTCTGTTGCCCTTGTCGTCTCCTAATGCTTATCCACTCCCGGGATTGTCCGTCTACCTCTCTGTCTGCCTACATCTTCGAGTACATGCGGTCAACTACTTTCATATTTCGTGGCACTTTACTCCCTCCCTCTATTTTCCGTGCATGCCTAAAGCTCCGCCGTTAATCTTCCACACGCTTCTTCAAGTTCTTTCTTCTTTCGTTGGTGATCACCGTTTCTTACCCCCACCCGTTCGGAATCGTGTGTCCCCCCCACACCAAGAAGATGAGTGCAGCATCTTTTATCCTTCCTGTACCCTAGTCAATACATCCTTTTAACACCAATCGCTCCACAACCTGTCTCGCATTTTCCCGCCACTCCTATTTCCCCACACTTCCCATAACCACATTTTGCCTATCATTAAATTATTTACACAACCTCTTAAAACCTCCTCTTCACCCCCATAATTTTTACTTAAGCTTTCGAGGTCCCGATCCCATCCTACCCCCATTTGTACTCAATTTACCCCTCGCACCTCATCTGCGGCGCGGCCCTCTCCCGTTTCCCTTGTCACATATACTCTTATACCTCTACTCTTTACATTCAATCTTTTTATCTCTCCCTAACTTTCTTCTATCTAAACGTTTTTCAGGTCCTGTCGATCTTTTTGTCCCACTCCAGCCTGTGTCACTTACCAGCTTTCTTCGCCGTCACTGGTAATGTATTTATTTTCTCCCCTCACTTGACTTGAAACAACATACCATCTTCTACCCATCTAGCCCCTTACGCTCATCCTACGACTTTGTCATTTTCCCCGGGTCTTTGAATTGCTCACATGCCCGGTTCTCGTTAGCGTCTTTACCCCCTTGATAGTCTCTTTAAATAGCATTCCCCGTTAACTCTCCACAGTCTCATTAAAATTTCTTCACATTATATTTTTCTACCTTATCGCCCCCCCCTTTATCCTCTTCCTTTCCATCTTCCTCCCATCCTTTAAGCACTCCTTTCCCTCTGCTCCCCTCACCGCTTCCCTTTTCTACAATTTTCTCAATTTATCCAAGGCTTTTCGTTTTCTTTTCTTCATTTCTACCAAGCCCCTTTTGTCTCTCATCTTTGCCAGTATACCCACCTCTCCTAATTTCGTGCCTTGCACTGGAACAGCTTCACTCTTCGCTTTGTCAAGTCCAACTTACCCTTCCAGACTATTATCTCTGTTTACTTAAATCTTCCACATGATTCACTCACTCCACTTCTCCTCTCCCCAACCGGCATCACGGTCCACGTCTGTCAATTTGGGTACCCTTCTAACGATTATCCGTAATTCTTTCCGCAGGTAATTCTGATACTACTACCCACTTCCTCTCATATGAAGTTCCTTTCATCCCAATCAAAAAATTGTTACTACTATGTTTTTCACCACATGGTTCAATACCTCATCTTGCTACTCCTTATCCACCCACTGTCCTCCTGGACTTGCCATTTTGGCTTTCTTCCCACCTCGGTATCCTCACCTTAGCTCGTTTCCTTGCTTTCATGTTCATCTTTCTAAGCTAGCTGCATAATAGCCCCCCCCCCCCCCTCTTCCTGCTACTTGTCCACCCACATCCTACTCTCCCACCGCTCAGCCACTTCCTCACCTACCCCATTTCTACTTCCTCTCTCGACTGTTTTCTTCTCTCACTATTCCTTCCACCCCACCCGTCTTTTTTTTGACCCTTCCCATTCCTCTTATATTTGACCGCAGAAACCTCAATCCGCCAGTTTGCGGATAGGCGAAGTAATTGACTTCCAACACTCCATTGTTTATCCCCTCACTGTCTACACCTGATTTTGACTTGCCTCCACACCTTTTTTCTATGTTCCTTTACTTGGGTACCCTTCGTTGATTTTCTCTCCCCCACCGAGTCTTTCTCTCTCAACATACTCCATGGACATTACCTATTCACTGTTCTTTTGTCCCTATGCAATCACATTCCCTTGCAAAGCGTCCCCCAATTTGATTTGGTTTTAATCGTCTAGCATCTTCTTCTTCATATCCCCCCCTTTGTTCCTACCGTTTATTCCTCCATGCTAATAACACGCCTTCTTGTGCCTCAGATTCCATATTCACTTTCTCTTAAGTCAATCATGATATATCCCTTTATTACTCCTTTCCTGCTATACTGCCTACTCCTCCCTTCTCTTTTCGCCCGTTGTCATTCAAGTATTTTCCTTACCTTTCCCTTCTCTCCTGCTTCTTACGGACTTCTGTCCCCTCCTGCATTCTCGTGCTCCTTACTTTCCCTCATGCTTTATACCTTCCCCACCAGTCATTTTCTCATTCACCCTCCACTCTCATTTTTCTCGGGAACCTTTCTTTCACTTCCTATGCCCGCTTAATGTCCTAGTTTTTGCTCGTGATTATTCTTTACAACCAGACACTTCCCTCCACTACCAAACCTCATTTGATTCAACCGTCTGTATAACGTTTCTTTTATTTAGGTGTGGTCTACTTTTCCCTCATAACTTTTTACGTTTCGCGTCACCCTTACAATCTCTTGGTACGCCATGTCATCGTTCATACTCCTACTTACTAACTTAAGTTCCCTAGAGCACCGCCCTCCGCTTATATACGCGGGTCACCCTCCCTCGCTCTCTCGTATAAGTGATATCACAGTATCATAATTAATGCTACCAGAACTTCATGAGATGACCATTCACTAATGATGTTCTTCATGAAGGTGCGTCATATGCAAAAAGTGTTGTTTTGTGTCGAAGATATGTGGTGTGGTACATTAACTCGCAGATTGTGGCACACTGAAGTAGGCTGTGAACTCAACAAGACAACACATGCAGTGTGTGTGTCGATAATGTGGTCTTTGATCGTAGTTCCAAAATATAGATATGCAGTGAACTAGTGTGACGATACGCTTGATATAGTAATGACGTTGTTGGGCGGCATTTAGTAGATAGAGTTACCGCTTTCAAATGAGCTGTGATTAACTTCAGTTGGCTATTCGGTTGTAAGAAAGGTATTTCCCTTCCCCAAAAGCCTATAATCAAGCCACACTTTCCATTACTTTGGACACAGGTGAAAATGTGGTTAATTGATGAACTAGGATTGACCTGTGAAATGAGGTCTGTCATTAGTGTTGTGTGCGTGAACCCCCCAGCCCCTCTGTTGAAGTGTATCGCTGTGATCGAGATGAATTTAATCTGCCTTTAGTTGCTTTAAACAATGGTATGATGAGCAAGTAGTCATCTGCAGCTGAGTGTTAAGTTATGCAATAACTCTGACATGGGCATATGATAGTGTGACCTTCATTATGCTGTACGGGATACTGAACATAAAGCAAAAAATGGACCTTTCATAAGCAACTTAGATTTGTTAGTGACCGATTGATGTGTAGGACCGTTACATCGCAATTCTCTTTTAGATGCCATGCTTAAAATAGGCAGTAATGTCATGTTGGTAGTACAGTAATAGTAGGTTGAAAGTCATATTAAAAATAATACCACAATAATTTTATGATACCATATTTCGTATCTCCTACCTGTAGCTACTAATAATTTCTCATGAACATGTGTACACATTGGATCTCACCCGGTTGTTCCATCTTGCCACGCCCACCATCAATTGCCTTCACTGCAGCTATAGCATTTTGCGGAATTCACACTTGTAATGAGGCACGCAATGACACGTGCACTCTATAGTAGTTTACTGACTTTTAGTAGGTCACCTTACTACATATATGTCTTTTGAGCTATATATTAATACAGAATCCGGACATATACTTATTAGATGCAGGTATGCTGTATATGGTGAAGACGGTATAAAAAGCATGTGTAAATATGCAAAATAACTGTTAAGCAAACGACCCCACGCGTAATTTATAACCCTGCATGGTACTGGGCGGTGAGATATACAGCTCCTGCAATTGTGCCGAGAATTCACAATTGCCCATAAGCCTCACGCACAGCAGCTGTCACCGAGAGGAAGTTATTTCTGGCCCAAACACACTCTCCAATGGAAAGTCAATGAAGACGTTGCGTGGTGTGCCGGCCACCATCCAGTTGTCTCGTAGTAGCAGGCACGCGTTGTTTGGTCTTGTCCATTTTTCTTTTTCAATTTGGACTAAATATCATCAAATCTATTTCCGACAATGTAATTGTCACCTGACACTATCCCACAGCATTTACCCAATGACTAATTCGTGTCCCACATTTCCTTTTTTGCATGTGCTGCCACTTGTCCGCCCTTGAAAAACATATAAAAGATATGACGGCTGTAAATTAATAATAACTATCGCATCACAGTTTCCTACAATGCTAGCTGTTCCAAGACGATAGCAACCATGATGCTGTTTTATGTGTAATATGTGCAAGCCATGAGCATCACTACTCTAAACCTAGAACATGTAAGCAAGGGTTGCGCATTCATATGTATGCAGTTCTGGCAAATCTGATCGCCTGTGTTATTTGTCCTTGTAAGGCATGATAAAACTCTGTGTTCAACACATAATGAACATAGAAAGATATTGTGTACTCCATTTGCATAATGAACAAAACTCAGATATGACCTATGATCCAATATGTATTTGCATAATAAATGTAAGTTCACTACCTACTAATGTCCATCAGAGACTGTCCAGTGGCGCCAGAGTCCGCCAGTGACTAGAGATCCCTATCGTTTCCTGGGTATTGCGCGAGCGACGTACGTGGCTTCTCACACACGTTCTTTCTTCCGAAACGCAGGTCTCATCTTAGTCAGAGCCTTGGCTGCCGTGCTTAGCTCCGACTCTCTTCTTCCAATACTGGAGAGCCTACAAAAGCTGTCCAGCAACGCACCGCCACCACCCCAGACACCCCATCAGACAACGCGCGCCACAGCCAGCCACTCCAGCACAGCCATCCCAGCTCACTCCTCGCACCATGACACTCACACTCCTACACCACCACTCACACTCCTAGCACCAGCACACCCAGCACCAATCACTCCACTCACAGCAACAGAGCCTCCACTCCACACACTCCCCAACATCCCTAACAACTACTCCGCCTACACCACAGCACCACTCCGACCACTTCCACAACGCCCCTCACACCAGCACTCCCACTCCCAGCCACAGCACTCCCACTCCCGCCCACCACTCCGGTGCCACCACTCAGCAACATCACTCCCCTGCAACAGTAACGTTTCACTCGACGCAGACTCCACGGTAGTCAACTCCACTCCACCCCAGCCATCACCTCTTCCCACGCTTTGCGGGCATACTTCTCAGCACTCAACAAAAAAAGCAGACAAGAAATGTACGGCAATCAACGACCCCTTCCACATATACACAAGACAACGTATAAAAACACAACAAAGGACAAAGCCTTACCATACACCACAACAAGTCTCTCTGTCAATATAGCAATCTTCATCAAATCTCCACTCTGTTCGTTTTCTTTCTCTCTCTCTCTCACTCCCAACAACACAGAGATTGATGATTAGACAGTACACCGATTTGCCTCTTAAAATATGGCGCGCAATCAAAAAACATCGCTTTGTTTCGCCTGCGGTCAGCAAGAGTTTTTTGTGATTGCTGCAACCTAACAGCAACCCCGCCCCGCCACGCCCGATACACTGTGTGTGATCGGCTATCATCGTTAGAGTGGCCGTGCCCCACGGATTGTTACGACCTCTCATTTGTTCGGCTTGATTTTTGAATGTATTCGGCACACTCTACTGCATACGGAGAGGGAAAAAAACGCCAATACATGATACTATCGCATAAGCTTGACCGATGTCACATAATCCTCGCTTACGCTGAGGACCTTAGTCCTCGTTTTCTAAAACAGTTTTGACATTATTCTGCACCTAAAAGTCCTGCGTGTACGTAGCAGCTAGTTGCAGTCTGCTGGCTGTTCATGCCCGTAAGAGCCATCGTGACAAACCTTTATATTAGATTATCTGAAAGTCTATTGTGTAAAACCTGCACATCAGTACAACTGTTGGGGCCAGGTTAGTAGCCCTCTGGAGCTCCAGTTTCGACCTTGATAATAGTGATATATATGATTTTGTTAGGTGTTAACTCTGAGGCAGGTCCACTAGAACACTTGATATAATTATTCCTTAAAAACACTCTGTAACACAGAAGATGTTTCCAGTTCCCTGTGCCAATCATAGGGTACGCAGAAGTCTTTAGCAATCTCTTTCAGCTTGATTAAGTCAACTAACAGATCATCTGAAATAAACAGCCTCTGCTACTGTGACAATAGACCCAAATATACTGTATCACGCATTGCACCTTACAAGAAACTATGCGCCACATCAGCAGTTAACTAACTAATAATCATACGCAATAAGAATAGCACCTTTCAGTGTGTTCGCCTGGGAGCTCTTAACGTGATAGCCATGATGTCCGTACGAACTATCTTTCTTGCTCCTTCCTGGTCCGTAAGTTCTGTACGCTATACGGCAGTGAACAGCTCTGTCCGCGGGTCTTACCCTCGCCTCATGCTTTGCCTCTCCGTCGCAGATGGTCGGTGAGAGTGATGTGACCTGCCGTTACACCAATCCTGCACTGTCAGACCCTGGTTCCCCTCCATCTGAGCCTTAGGGAGGAAGTTTTCCAAATTGTTTCCGTCCAGACTACCTCCCCCTTTCTGATAGAGGCTAGTGGAGCTCTGAGTCTCTCCAGCAGCTGGAGGATAAAATCCAACTCGAGGCTCTCCTGGAGCATCCGCAGAAATATCAGCCACAATTGGTACAAGAACAGAAGGCCTCCATATTGATCCAGGGCCAGACACCATCCAAGGTGTCGCGCCCCTGCAGAGAGTTCTACCCTGCGCTACAGATAGTGTGGCTCCAGTGTGCCTTAGCCCTGCAAGCGCCCTACTTCGCCCCTAAAACACGCGGCTCTAGATAGTGGCCCCGCGGTGCCAACCTGGATGTCGCGCGGCAACCATCGTGGACCCCAGTGTGTACCTAGTAGAGGACTTTCAAACCCAGATGAGCCAGCGACCATGTCCGAAACGACACCCATGCTCAGTGATGGTGCCAACGTTTCTAGGACCGGAACCTGTGACCGTTGGATGGCGGGGGGGAGTGGGTGGGTTGACTGCCCGCGAGGATTGGTGTCGCCCCTGCGCCCTGTGGCGCAAGGAGCGGGCAAAGCTCTAGTGCCAAATGGCCACAGCGGACTCTGGCGCACCCCAACATACTGCACGGAGGCGCTCCCTTACCTTCCTCAGAAGAAGATGAAATCCAGCGCGTCGGACCTGTTTATAGAAGAGACTCTGTCACCTACCCTTGTGTGTCCTGCAGAAGTATGTGTGATACGAGCTGACCGTCCACACAGGCTGTATGGTGCTTCCGGAACAAGCTCCTTCCTTGCTAACCATATTAAAATTCCTCCTGATGGCGGCCTGCGTTTCACACCTTTGTGTTTATTAGGCTGTTCTAGCAAGCTCAAGGAAAAACACTCTAACGCACGACGCCAGAAATAGAGTGGCGTACCCAACAACAAATATAGGTAAAAAAATTATCTTCATTGGTCCATAATAAAAAAACGGAGAGAGTACCCTACATATGTAGCGTTACGTTACTAGTGCTGACTTTAATCCTGATAAATACCACTAGGGCGAACGCGTAGGACGGCGTACCTACCTCCGTTTTTTTATGGGACCAATAAAGCATAATTTTTTACTAACTTTTTTGTTTGGGACCCACTCTATTTTGGCTGTGCGTGGAGCGTTTTCTTTGGCTTTAGATTATTCATTGGTGCATGACCTACAAGATACTAGGACTGGGGCATTATATGTGAGTACAACCATTAATTTATTTTTATTAGGACTTCTCCCCAATGAGGTTTTGGGTCTGCTTTTTCATCTCAGCACTTTAGCCTTCAGGGACAGAGATATCCTTTTTGGATTATATATTCACTGAAGTGTCATGGTACATTAACTTATATACTCCACTAGCCCAGTTCCCATCCTTTGCATCTATAGAACTGGACCTTATACTACTACTTAATCAAAGACTGGTATAAATGTTGGAGCGCATATCACTAACCCTGTTACTGCTTTCTTAGAAGCTGCCTCAACCCATAGGTAATGAGAGACATCTCCTCTCCGATTCGGACCATGTTTCGTGAAGGTAATAAATCTTCACGTTCGTCACAATGTTATAGTGTGTATGGATCTTGTGGTTTAAGCTAAATGCTGATGCATTCAGGCTCTGAATGCGTTTCAGGCTGATAATTTTAAAAGATCACATCTTGTATACAGAGATAAATTAAATTGTTCTGTCCTTCTAGTGAGCTACAGTAACTCTTGCAAGTGCGTTTTTTTTTTTACTTTCTTTTTGTGACAGACTTTTACACTATCATGGGCTATTCATTCTTAGCATTTTATGTTTCTCTTTTCTCTGATTTTGCATGATGATGGCTGCGGTTGTAATGTGTGGCATTGTTGGTTTATTAGCTTAGATTGACAATTTGATTAGTGTTAGAAGAATTTATTAAACTTTTTACTTGTAATACTTAATTCGTACATTATCCACTCAATACAGTCTGGTGTCAGATGGCGTAGTGAGGCGTCTCCCAGATTTCTCTCTTAGTTCATTACTACGTTAAGACTTGTTTGGAGGGTTGTTTGTGTGATTGTGAGCTTCTGTGATGCTGTGTGGTTGGACCCAATGCGCTTGTCTATGGGTGTCGGTTGGTCTCTGTGGTACTTCATTACCGACGATGGTGTATAATCTGGTTCCATGGTGCCATGTCCTTCCGCGTCCGAGGGTATTTTGCTGTGTCTCTCCAGGTGACATCTTCAGGTCTTTTGCAAAGTAGTGTAAAGCCTTGTTTGGTTTGAGGTGCACGCGCACGTATATGATTTTGGGGTAGGGATGATGAAGTCATGCTGAACCAGGTTGTACTTGGGGGGAGAATGTGGCATGTTTTGCCACTCTGTGTGGAGGGCGAGAGGAAGCTGGGGGGACTTAAAGGGGTATGAATCGAGAGAAGCAGAGCGGGGTATTAGTCGCGAAGGCTCGTGCCATTCGGACTCGAGACGCCTAGTGGTATTCAGGACAGGGCTTCTCCATTAACCGGAATCCCAGGTACTGGAAGATTATTCTGGGCTTCTCCTCTAGGCCCTAGCGAGGTTACTCAAAGTCCTGGCCGGAGATGCGGCAACGGGTCTCTACGCTAACGAGGGAGTGGCATAGCGCAGCCGTGGGGCCTCAGGTCCAACGTTGTATAAAGTCTCTAGTAGGTGCCTCGGAGTGCCAGAGATAGTCAACCCAGTACCGGATATATAGACAACAACTTATGATTTACTTTGTCCGGTGGGGAAGGATGGGGAACGGGACAAAGGGGAAGGAAATAATGGGCAATGTTGTGCTTGCTACACTCCCTGCGCTCCTCATGTAAGGTCATTCTCAACAAGATTACCTATGCTGGGCTGGGAGCGTCATTAGTATGTCTAACCTGTGTGGATGATGATGTCATCCAGCGGTTTCTGATCACCCATGTCTGACTTTGTTGTAGAAATATCCCGGGCTCTCGGTTGTGGGCGCGGGGTTAGGGCGGTTAATGGATCATGGTTACGTTTTTGCCTGGGACCTGGGAATAGTCGACAACACTGTTCGGGTACTTCCATGGGGAGTCGATGACCGATATTACGTATGTCTGGCCTGGTATATGACCAGTGTGTATGTTCTAGTTGTTGTGCTTGTGCATGATTGCTTCCAGGCGGCGGGTGGTGACATGTTGTGGGTTGTTTGGTGACCGTTAGTATTCAGCTGTTGGAGCAGTGTCTTCTACATCTTCTACTCTTTGTCTATATATGCCTATGATATTGACTTTATATCTATCTTCAATCTTTGCCAATCTCTCTGCTCCCTTCTGTCTCTTGACACTGCATGGTTTCTCTATCGCCCCTGCCTCGCTCTGTCTCTCTTGACCCCTCTGCCTTGCTCTCCTCCCCTGCCCTTCTTCTCTCTCTCTTGCCTGGCTGTGCTTTATCTGCTCTCTGCTACTGATCGTTCTTCTCTCTTGCCTCCTACCACACCTCGCTCACTATTGCGATTTGCAATTAAGCAGAAGCGGAAAGATGGCAAGAAAGAGCGGAACAGAGAGAGAGAAAAGCAAGTAGTAGCGAGGGGAAAAAAATGAGTGTAGGAATGATTATAGGTAAAGAGGTGAGAGAGGCAGTAAAAAGGAAAACGAAGGAGACGCGGAAGGAAATGAGAAAGCGGAAGAAGAAAGCGAAGACCGACGTGGCGGGGCAAAACAGGCGAGGAAGAAGAGAGAGAGATAAGAAGCTGAGAAGAGATAGAAGCGGAGCTAGAGTGGAAAAAAGAGCGAGTAAGAAGGAGAGCGATGAAGAGAATGGAAAAAGAAGAGAGGAGGGAGAACAAAGGAGAGGGAAGAGAGATGAAAAAGAGAGAGAGGAGCGAACAGAAGAGAGGGGAGGGAGAACAATTCAAGAGAGAGACAGGATGAGTCGGAAAGAAGAAAAGAGAGGGAGGATTAAGAAAAGAGAAGAAAGAAAAGAAAGACGAAGACCAAAGAGAGCGAGGCAAACTCTGAGCTGCTACCGATTGGTGAGGACAAGAGACGAGCAGGAAGTGGGATATCGAATGAGAAGGCATCGAGAGGAGAGGGGTCAAGAGTTACGGCGAACCGGACGCACGGCATCGCACGCAGAGCAGGGGTAAAAAACCGGGCGGAGCCCGCCGGGGGCGCGCGAGGGTTACCCACCCGCGCGCGCTCCGACACGGCGCGCCGCGCCGCGCGCGGGCAAAGCGGCGCGAGAAGCGCGAAGGCACGCGCTCATGGGTCTGGCACACGAATATGAGTCTCTTCTCTATTTATCTTTGGCCTCTCTCTCTCTCGCATCTCTCGTGCCCCATCTCTATGCCCAAGTGCCTCTTCTCTAGAGAATCCTAGCTATAAGTGAGCGCTCAATCTCACAAGTCTTATTGAGGAAAAAATTATCCAAATGTCAACTAATTGAGAAGTAATAAGAACTGAGAACTTAAATGCGAAGAAATCGCAATATAAACTATTTCTATCAACTATTGTCTTAAAAGAACACTATCTCAATCTTTCTCTGAGAATATATATATGAAACATACAAATAGCAGAAAGTGAACAAGAAGAGAGGGAAGAAAAACGAGTGAAAAAAGAGAGAAATATGTACACCAAAAGATAGAGGAACACAAACGACTACCATAAAAGAAGAAAGAGAGAGGTAGGGAGAGCAGAGAGATGCAGGGAAAAGAGAGAGAGAGAGGCCAAAACGGGAGGCGAGGAGAGGTAAAGAAAAAGAAGAGGGCGAGGAGAGGGGAAAACATGGAGAGAGTAGTGGAGTTGAGAGAGGCAAAAATGAAAAGAGCTGACGAAAGAGAAAGAGAAGAAAAGTAGAGAGAGATAGCAGAGAGAGCATAGAGAAAAGACAAGAGAAAGACTAAGAGTAGGAGAGAGAAGGAGGAGGATAGAAGAGAGCGAGAGGCGACGAGGTATGAAAGACTAGTTGTTTCTCTCTGTCTATCTCTATCTCGCTAGCTCTCTTTATATCCTCTCTGTCCTCTGCAGGTCTCTCTGGTCTGTCTCCTCTCTCTCTCTCTCTCTCTCTCTCTCTCTCTCTCTCTCTCTCTCTCTCTCTCTCTCTCTCTCTCTCTCTCATCTTTCTTTTCCCTCACGTATTTGGGCACAAGATTTTGTGCAAATTGATGTGGCAGTCCCCTGAAGCATGTAGCCTACTTTTCCAAATTCTTATGTACTGGATCCCCACAGACTTGGAAACAGGTGCATGTATACCTCCATGGTTCAGTTGCTGCAGGTGTGCTTTGGCAAACAGGCACAGGTAACTAACTGCTCTGGGGTGTCACTTTCTTGCATCATCATTCTCAGTAGCATGGGGGGGCGTCATATGCACAATGTTATCATTGCTGAATGAGCAGGGCAGTATGTATTGGATTTGATTCTCACCTTGCTTGGAGTCACATGGGAGGTAAAAAGGAGTCCTGAATATGTTGTGGTCTCTCGTGCAAAAGCGAATAGAGACCATTAAAGTGCCTCATCATATGGTCCATCCTCTCTAAAACAAGGTCAGTTTTTTTGTCCATTAAGTCCACTCTACTTCTGTTCAGGTACCTGCACATGATCAGTGGCAAGTCTTATTACAAATGTAAAAGGTATAGTTTCTTCACAATTGTTAAAAAAAAAAAAACACGACAATTACAGCCTATTTCTGAACAAGGAGCAGTTGCAATAAGACTAGTTTGTGCCATGGTGGGGTGAGCTGGGCTTGGAGTGAGTGGTGTGCATTGGGTCTGAGTTGGCATGAGCTGGGTGTTAGGTTTTGCCGCCGTGTTCATTCTGCCTCTACCAGCAAGGATAACGTATGAAGTTCCTTTGTCTCCTCCAAGATGGAGGAAACCAGGAGGTTACAACAATTTGCCTTCAGCCACAATGGCTGTGAGAACCACTTGTGCCCATCTTGAGGTGGAGACTGTAATTAGCTACACCTGGGCTAGGTCTTTATAGGGAAGTAATTTACTCTCAGCCATTGCCCGAGCAAGGTGTTTGACCGTTATGCCCCTGGACTCCGTCTGGTATCCTGCTTGTGTTTTGCCTGTCCTAAACCTTTGCTTTCCCTTGGATTTAGTTTGCCTCTCTCCTGCCCTGATTTTTGAACTGTGACCCCAACTACCCTCTGCACTATGTCTTAAACTTGGAACCATGATTCTGACTTTGTCCTGACCTCGGCATTTGACATGGACATTCACCTGATCAGGACTCTGTCCCAGGGCCTGTGGTCAGTTCTTGTATCTGGCCTTTGCTCTGTGGCTCAGCCTTCAGGTTAGAGATGAGCATCGTCACACACTGTGTCTGAATTTGGTGCGCTGGGTATGAGGGGGGGGGATTGTGTCTTGAGTGGGGTGTAGTGGGTCCGAGGTGTGTAAGTGGGGTCTATAGTGGATGGAGCTGGTTACCATGGTGATTGAGGTACTTGGTGCAGAACCTGCTTTCTTGGGAAATTCAAAGACCTTGGTTCTCGCTAGCCTCTACTTCCAGATTGGCCCTAGAGTTTTGACCTTTGGAGTTTTGGGTGCTGCTAGATTTTTTCCCCCACTTCAGTCTTTTCACAGGTGTTTTTAAGGGTCACTGGTAGTCTTGCATTATTGGCAAGTATCCTGTGTCTTTTAGAGTCCTTAGTACAATCAATCAAGCTTCTACAATCTTTCAAGCTTCTCTAAGCAGGCTCTTGCGTCTATAGAAGCTTGATTGATCCATCATTGAAGCAAAATATGGAGCAGATTTATGATCAACATCAGCCTTTTCTATGTGATTTATGCAGTACAGCTAACATCTATTCTGTTAAGGTATCAATCGTTGGTCACTTCTCACTGGCTGGGGCAACATTGAATACATGAATACATGCTGTTAATTTTGGGTGTGGCTGAGGTGGTGGTGGTTGGATATCTTTTGTGCTAAGGTATCAAAAGTAGGACAATACTTTTAGCTTTAATGCTACAGCACACTTGTATAAAACCTGCATAAGAAGCTGCGTTAAACATTTTCCTAAATGACATAGTGGATACACTAAAATTCGTTTTTCTGCACTTGCCGCGCTCGCATCTTAGTGCTGGAAGGCTGGAATTCATCCTGCGGTTTCAAATCGGGATTCCGATGTACATGCCGCATGAATTGTTCCAATAACGTCCGCTGCATCAGTACTAGTATTAAAATAATGTACATGTCAAGAAAGGATTCACAAGCATGAGAATCCAATGATGGCTTCAGCAAAGGCATATCCAGGTGACATTACTTTGCTTTAGGTATCATGAAAAAAGGAAGACAAAAAATGCAGGAATGCCTGCTGGGTCAGGACCAAGTATTTACAATACTGTATACAGTTGTTCCTCTTTGCTCTTCATTCAGTATGTAAATTATGCCTCAATACTCTCTTTCATCTTGCTAATTTTGTCTTTTCCCTGTGAAGCAATTCAGTTTGTGGATGACATCAGCCTGGCATACTGTATGATGAACGATCTACTGCAGAGGTTAGGAATATTTTGCAACACAAGCATAATATTCCAGTGGCTCTACAGGTAGACTACTCACAAGATGATCAAAGACAGTTTCAGCCAAAACTGCGGCAGTCAATCCAGGGTAGGTCTAATGCTGCCATCGTCATCCACAGCGCTCAAAAGAAGCGACCCCAGTAGTGAGAGATAAGAAAGAGCTCCATAGCACAGATCAAGCAGGTATGAAACTTTATATTAAGAATGTAAAATTCGCACTTATAATAAAAATATTCAAAGCAGGCACATAACACTATCTAGTGTATAGGAGAAGCGCACGGCGTGCTAGCTCACTAACCCGCCTCCATTGGTTGTTTGTCGTTCCCGAGTCGGTCCTCTGCCGTCGGTGGATAGCCAGCTGAGGTTGTCTGCGATCCCTGCTCAGTTGCGTCCCTAAGTCTGACGTCAGTTCCGGTTCGGCTTTGGCTGTGCTCAGGCAGCCTGCGGCGTGTCACCTGCATGCTCAATGCAAAAGGGTACTCCCACTCAACGCGTTTCGCCACGTCAATGTAACGGCTTGAATCAGGAAATAATTAATTTTTTCCCTTGTGAGATATCATTGGATGATATTTCACTGCACTTTTTTGTTTGCCTTCTTTTGGATCAATATACTTGTAGCCCCTTTTCTGACGCCTCCCAAAGGGACTACTGGTCACTGTACACAACCTGCGGCTCCAGGAGATCTGAGCCTCCACTAGCTGGGAGCCTGGGGTAACTATTCAAGCGCAGCGCCTCCACTTACCCAGGATTCCCGTCATGCAAGATTTCCCTGGGCAAGAAACATACCACCACAATGCGTGCAACCAAGTTTTACTATGCAATATACCTTATACTCTATATGGCATCACACATAACATATTCTTATACTATAATGCTTGTCTTGGCAGCAATACCTAACACCTTTATAACTGCTACGGTCCTTATACTATAGTGGCTCGGCCACACCTCGAGGGAATATTGTCCTGTACAATATGGGTTCAGCCACGCTCTTATAGAGTATTGTCCTGTCCCATCACCACGTGCCCCACACACCGTGTCCTTGTATTGTATTATATGGTATAGGCTCAGTTCTCTAGCCACTCGCTAGTTTCCCTAAGAGTTAGGCCTAAGGCGGGATCAGCGCCTGATGACCGGTGTTGGTGCACTTGTTGTTACAATATACCTTCTGGTCACCGTGGTGACCGGTACCTCTTCACAAAGGATCTGATGAGTCCGACCCTTGACCTCCAGATGTCACGGTGTCCAGCCGTCTGGTCCCAGATGACTGCAACCGGCTGCAACTCTGTGCTTTGTCCCTAACTAATGTATAGTAGGGTGACAATCACTTCCACTACAGGGCGTCCCTGCAGTACAGCAGCCTACTGTGACTCAGGGGATGCTCTTTTGGGCCTGAGGGGATAGCTGTCCTATGCAGGCGGGTCACGGACCTTCTGCACCCACACTACCTCCTTCAACTCCTTCCAGATCTCCTCTGACTAGTGTGGTCTCTCCCCCACGCTTCCCTTTCCTGCTCCCGTCATCCTAGCCTTCTGATTGGTTCTTCACATCAGGTGACTGCCCAGGAGCTCATGGGAGTTGTAGTTTCTCCACAGAGCCTCTCTGCCTTAATCTGCACAGACACACAGCTATCGCATCAGCCACTGCCTGTCTCACTCTGCTCTGACACACTGCAACACTGTTGCAGACACTCCACATGCTTCTCACTGAACAGAGTCAAACACCAACTGAACACACATATGAAGTTCCTACCACATCCCTACATACTGTAAATACAAATATAGAATAAAGTACCTGTTGCCTAAATTAAGCATAAGTTGAACTCTTTTTTCAACCTCATGTATTATGTAACGTGATAAGGTGCAGCATTTAAAAATGCAAGCAGAAAACAAGACCAACATAATGTAATCAAACAAAACTAATAAACAGACAAAAACTTCACCTCAAAATATTTAGGAATACTTCGAATTTAAAACGGGTTGAACATACTATAATTCCCAAATAATGGAACCGACACAACAGTTATGCTCCAGGCAGGACATGTTGAACTCCTACTAAAATAGCCCAGCTAATGTAAACAGATTTCTATCTAGTGGAAAATAACAAATGAAAAACCATTAGTTCGTGGCCATAAAAAATTCCTGCAAAAAGACTAACATTATTAAAGGAAGTCACATGGTTCAATTCCCTTATTGCATGGTCCCAGATTATTGAACAAGTCCATCACTAAACAGCATTAATAATTAATAGTGCTGTTTAAGACATATTGGAGTTCCTGAGGTCAGCAGCGTGCAACATAATCTTTATATATCACTTTAGAGAAAATACATTAGTCTCCACTATATGAATACCATTAGACAAACACTATACAGCAGATCTCTTCAAATCAATTTAGTTTTTAATTGCAACAATACAAATTTTAATTAAATCCACAATCCACTAATTGCAAATCTTACAGTGGCAGTAACACGATCAGTTAAACCATAATAACAAGTGGTATGTTGTAGCAAAACTGGGCTATATATCAATGTGTTACAGAATAGCCAAGTTTTACACAACTGAATGATAGAAGGTGGAACCTGGCCCACCCTAAGGCCTCGGATATTGTGGGCGTGCGCGGGACAGAGCGCATGGAGTTGTGCGCCTGTTGGCCGAGCAATCTGTGGTCTGAGAGCCACAGCGACAGGGAGGCGTAGTGATGCATGGCTGTGACATCATAAGGCTGGTTTGCCCTCATTAGCTGAACCGCTCACGTGACCAAGCTATCGCGCGACAAAAACAAAATGTAGTCTTCTGAAAAATCTGCCACGGCATCGCGCTTCCTTGAGGTGCGCGCTCGTGCACACCATGGCTGGCCCCATAGATCCCCAGCATTTTGTTAGAGCCACGCGCACCATCGCAAGCACCGCTGTTCACACTATAGGTTGAACTTGATGGAAAAATCTATGAGAAAGAAGATGGGTATAGGGAGGGAGAGGAGAGAGAGGAGAACTCTTGCTACAGTCTAAGGAGTGGTGCCAGGGGGTAGAAATGGGGTAAATGGACAAACACACACCTGCCAAAGCAAGTGAAAAAGACCCCTAGAGTACCAGCACTCACTCAAACAGTGTATATTGTGTGAAAGATAAAACGTAACCTTTAATGGTATATTCTAATAAATAAAATAGGTTGAGACACAAAACACAGACAAACAACACTTATAACAACTAATCACACAACAAATAAAATAAATATTAAACAGAACACTTCCAAACCTTGGTAGTAGGAATGGTGAACAGAGGGACAGTTCGCCTGTGAACTTCTGACTACCTTACCCAGTAGAAATGATACTAGGGGAGGTAGATCAGACAGGTAGGTGTATAGTGTGTTAGAGCTGGTGTGTAATGATAAAAGAACCACACACCATATACACCATGCTGTATAGCCACATAGAGTATACAGTCTTATGTATATGTTGTACTAAGGTTATGCTAGATGGTATAACGGCATCAATAGCAACCAGTGAGTCTTAAAATAAATAAACTGTCATACAGACCTTAGATAATACGGCATGTAACAAAAACATCATGCTCTGTGTGATTCTCAAGGTCCAGATATTAAAGCCCCAGTGCCTATTCCTACTCCCCAGACAATATTATCTCTCTCTGAGGTTTCTACAGTATTTGGGAGCTCCACTGCTGATTGCTTCTCTGCCTCTGCGAACCTATGGTTATCCCTCTTGGAACCTTCTGTTGCTCCTGTTATTTCCTCTGTCTCGGAAATACTCAGTATGTACCCCAAGATTTCGGGCTCTAAGCCTGGTTTACTGCTTGCCTTGTCATCTTCCATACCCATACCTGGCAATACCCCCACTCACCCTATACCCTCGCTGACCACTACCTGGAAAACCTCTGGAGGAGGAGATCCTCTCAAATTCCTACGTGCATATGTCAGCAAAGACTTTGTCTGTCCTGAGGGTCGCCCTGGTATACTTGATCAACTATCGGTGCCGCTTGTCCTGAACCCTGATACCTTTACTAGGGACTTGGCTCCAAGCAGGGGTCCTCCTGCCGTTTCTGCTCCGGAACCCCCTGGTTCCTCACAGCCTTGGATTTCCAAGCCATTTCGCCTGGCAAGCCACGTACCAGTGGCTTCTCTACCACCACTCTCATTTCCTAGAACTGTACTCATCAAGGAACTGCTCATTTCCCGCCTAAGGCACTTTAGGAACAACTCAGTGTCCCCGAAACCCATGGACGGTCCTGTCTGGCCACAGTTCTCATCGGAGGGTGGGGGTACGCAAAAAAGTGCCCACGAATCTCTGGACCACGATTCTACCCCCAATCCTAGACAGTTCATGAACAATTCCAGGTCCCCCAACTCTATGAGTGGTCGTATTCGCCCGGGGGTCTCACGTGAAGGGTGAAGGAATCCACACCTCGGTTTACTGCTTACCTTGCCTTACAGACATGTGCAGTCCTGGAACACTCCCCATGATATATTCGGCAGCTGTGCAAGCTATTACTGCCGGAATTTTTTGTGCCATTATTTATTTTGTTGCTGTTCAGTGTATGGCCGGCAGGTGGTGCACTGAATATCTTCGCCTATGATACTCTGAATGCTACAGTTCAGTTCAGTAGTAAACTTGCAGGTCTCTGAATACCAGAGAAAATGTACAGTCACATTGTCTAATTACCTTGTGCATCCCTACTGTTCGAGTTTCCCACTTTATTAAAAACCCCTATGCATTAACCAAATCTGTCTCATAATGTTTGTATTGTACCTTTTTCTTCAATATTTAATATATCATTTGTAGCTTGGTTTTTGTACCATGCTTTGCCACAAGTGAAGATAAGTTTGTACACATTTTATGTAAAGTTATTTGTGGAAATGTCATCAAATTTGATCACATGCGGTTTTCAGGTGATTTTGCCTTAGCAATATCAGTTTATTGAATAGTCACCTATATATCATACCACAAAGGTAAATGTGATTTGTTTTAGCTACTTCAGTTTATAATTTTGCTCTCTGCAACTTCTGTTTCTAAAGCAGTTATGGCATTTCTGATAACATTCAGTTCTTTTTTATTATAATTCACAGAATTCTCTTCAGAGAAGGAGCAGCATAGTAACATTTCCACTTTGCAAATAAAAGATATAAAGAAATAACATGAATAATTTACACAAACCAATTTAAATGAGAAAAAAATCTCCGTTCACCCAACTGTGCAATATAATGAAACTGACAAGTGTAAAAATAATGTTTTTAATTAATATATTGAATTGCAACAAACAAAATCTTTGTTAGAGCAGGAAAACTCACTTAACCCTTACAAACTTCACTTGGGATATTAACTAGAGATAAGTGGAACTATCCAAAATGCATTGCAACATTTTAATATTTTCTCCCACAAGTTCATTGTACTGCAAAACATTTTTGCAAGACACAAAGGGCAAATACTGTAATCAAACTAGTAAGCTTTCAGTGCCCTACGTAGCGTCCCAGCATTACTGTAAGTGAATCGAACGATTTTAGACAATTTCACAAGCAAAATTTGTGGTTTTACAGAACTTTGCAAATCATGTTAAACAAAATTGCAAAGCATATTGACTTAATGTTTGTAAACACTGAACCAGCTACTGCTTTCCCGCCCCCCCGGACTTAAGAGCAACTTTTAAATGGTTTGCGCCCTCATGTGAATGTTTCCACATCTCTAATTTTAACAAGAGTGCTTGATGAGAAAATACTCAGAGGGAAAAATTGTATGGTAAGGAAATAAAACAAACAGATCTTTTTCTTAAGAAGGTTGAAACTATCATAAAAAGCAGTATATTGTACTGGGTGGAGTGCCTTTCTGTGTTGGAGATATCCTGGTACTCTACCAGTTTAATAGCATTGTATTTCCAGTCATACCTAATGTTTATGTATCATTAAAATAAACTCTATAGTATGTTACAGTTGTAACTGTGTTTCCCCCATCCTTTGGGAGATTCCCCTATTACCAGGTGTTTGGTGCTTGCATCCTGTTGGCTCACAGATGCTGAGTGGTCCGCCGATGGTAGTGGGGACATCTGGACAGGCCTCTGGGGTACATTACCGTTATTTATCTCTGGGTACACACCGCCTCCATCTGCTACAGGCTCCAGATGTATGGAGGCAATATCCCACAGAAGAACGAATCTCCCCCCAGAAATATTGCACACCAGGCAGGAGTTATAGATAACTGGAACCGGTGTATTGATCCTCTGCATACACAGTATCACGCAGGCTTCTGCCCAATACAGTTCACTGCAGATCTCCAACTTCTGGATGGTCCCTCAACTCCACTCCGGGCCAAGTGCATCCGAAACACTTCTTACTCTTCCCTGCCCCTCTAGCAGGGACAGGGGAATGGTAATCATTCGCTCTCCCACAAGGGTGAAGAGGAACAGGGGATGTGCAGGCAATCCTGTGTGATACCTGTCTCTCTCAACAGTAGAGACAACTGTCTAAATTTGGGGTTGCAGCCCCTTAAGTACAGTTGGAGGAAGATACAAGGTCTGAACCCATGATTGGGTAGAACCCCGGCCTTGGCCCACCTCCTCCCCTGTCACTCAAGGGAGCTGCCTCTGTGGGAAAACCCATGATTCGTCCTGTCACTGCCTGCACTGTTACCAGGGCTTACATGACAGGGAGCGCAGACTGGTAGCCATTACTGTGAAGTAATCCTCTGTGGATCTTCAGTGGAGAAGGGTGATATCTTCACATACAGAAGCAGCAAAAGGAAGGAGTTGGTTTACACCAGAAACTGTAGGAAGCATGAGCGTGGATCAAAAAAAACCTTTTATGGCTGCACAGTACTTTATGATCAATGACAGGTTAAAAGATTAGCTTGTACTGCACCAACTGTACCACAGTATTCTATACTACATTATGCCTGATTATAAAATTAGATTAATCATTTTTTTTGTGTTTGTAACTAGAAAATACTAAGTATTTAATTAATTGTTTGCATTATACATTTAAGGTAAGCAGCAATTTTTTTAATAGTATTTTAGATGCCATATACATACCCACAGTATTGATATAAATACAGTCCATGTATTGGGAAGATGTATTAAAGGAATCCATACATGTTCTGGATATGCATTGGCCTGTAGATTTAAATTAAATTATACAAGGTAGAAATTAGTACCTTTTCTCAGGAGGACCTCCAGCAATAGTTCTTGAGATATTTCATATTATATCCATTTGATAATAACAATTCCAAACAGATTTGGAAGTGCTTTGCTTTATAGCAATTTTAACTTCACTGGATAAATGAGAACACATGCATGAAATGTCATGCAACATTGAACTATTGCATATGTTTTAACTCATGGATATATCCCTTCCTAAAATCTAATATTAAAATGCATTTGTTTATATAGCAGTGCTCCCAGTATACTTAAACAATTGCTGCAAATTTTTTTTTTTAAAGTGACAGGATAAATCTACAGCTGCAACTTTTCCGCTCTTAAAGGAATAGTACAGGCTCATATTTAATAAACATTGCTCTGCCATAAGACATCTTCTCTAGTGGCAAAAGGCTCCTTATAACCCAATAATTTAAATGTACATCTGAAGGTGTTCTATGTGGTAAAACCACTTAGAAAACATTGAGCAGAGTAGCTGCAGTCTGCCACAATATATCATAGTTTGCTTCATAAACACTTTCAAATCTTTCAAGAAATTAGAATATTATTGAAAGTGTTCGACATTTTGTCACGTTTGGAATTTTCACCAAATGTATGTGAGTATGAATATATATAAGTGCTCTTAAATACAGTTTAGTATTAATTCCTGTTTACCATGGTAGAGGATTCATATACTGTATCTCTCACAGTAATGGGTGGTTCTGGGCCCTGCTAGCCGCCCTTGCTACTCTTGAAGAGAGAGGAGTTGAGGGCCTGTTGTTCAGTATTATCTTCCTCCTTTGTACAGTAGTCCACATGCTGCATAACAGAGAGGGATAGGCAAATGTCCTTTGTGTAAAAGTAGTATTTGGATGTGACTAGGACTGGCTCAGTGTAAATGGTAGGTGAAATTCCAAAAAGAGCGTGCTCTCTTTTGTGGAATACAGACAACATAAACAACATCCGACATAAAAACAAAAAATAAAGGGGGAAGAGAGAGAAAATATGAATAGTGTGATAGTGTACATAAAAATGTAAATCGTTACAAATGAAGGTATCTCTCACATACACAAGCTTAACAATTAAGTGTAACACTTCCCCCCCCCCCCCCGATTGCAAATAGGGACCATGTGGGGAAATACACTTGTGTTTCCGGGTGTGGTGCGTTACCTGATAGGCTCACAGAAGACCTGAACCTCCGCCACTGGGAGCCTGGGGTTACCTGATTCGTTGTACACAGCGCCTCCACCAGGGTTCCCACCTGAGTGGGATGGTCCTCTTACAGGAACCACAATAATAAGACACACACTACAGCTCCACACCATCTGTACTTTGACGGGGATCCGTCTGCAACCGGCAGGCCACAGTCACTGCTTGGCATGGCCTCCGAGAAGATAGTCTCTATATAACTGAGGGTCTGATCCCAGACCTAGGAATCAGGCTGCGCGCCACTGAGTGCTTCCTTAACTAACCAAACAGCTAAAGGGGCAGATCTCCTTCCTTAAGGCCTGTCCCTGAAGCAACCACAAACTGGGGGCAAGGGTAACTGTATCTGGGGCCTATGGGGTTAACTGGCCCAGTGCATGTAGCTACTACTCCCCTGCACCCTCACTCACCCAGCTCCCAGCTCCAACTCTCTCATGTCCTTCACTGTCTGCTTCCTGACTGCACACAACAATGTAGCCAATTCATTGCTGCAGAGAATCTGTCAGCCTTAGTGGCTGTCAGGCTGCATGTGATCTGTGTGAAAGGGCAGTCCCCAGAGGCTGCTGGGAGTTTTAGTCCACTCAGGACCTCTTTAGCATTGGGGCCACATGCTCTATGTGTAATGGCCACTGCTACTCTCCACTGAGCTTGCGCAACTCTATAATGGCCGCCGCATCGCCCTAACTGCTCATGCGCGACTTCTAGGGGTCCCTGCACTACGGAGCACCATCGGTGACCTGCCTCCCTCTGTGTAATGGCCGCCACTATATGCTGGCAGGGTAATGTTTTATTTTTTAATGGCCAAATCCGCTATTATTCAGATCTGGATCATGGGGATTTTCCCCATTACTATACTGTATGTGTTGGGGGGGGCGGTTGTTGGGGGTAGAAAGGGTGGTTAGTACGGTGCCCATTCATTGACATTGGAGTTATCTTTGCTGCCATTCAAGGCATACGTAACCACACTGCCAACCAATGGGTGTATTGAGTAGTATTGGTGTTTGTATTGTATTGTAATGTTTATTGGTGGTAGAGGGGGTGGTTGAAAGGGGTAGTTGCCCCATGGTGGGTGGCTAAGCCCCTTGAGTTGGTAGTGAGAGGGGTTTACACTTTCATTAACATAACGGTTACTAGTGATAAGGTAATAAAGGGGTTAAACCCGTCTGCAACCTTGCCGGTAGGCAACAATGCAGAGATATACTGGCACACAATTCAAAGGCCTATAACTGAGGAAGCATGGGGTCCCCGAGGTTGAAATGAATACTGTTCAGCATTGGACGCCCCCTGCTTTAATACTGTGTTATTTAAATAAAATAAAGCAGCACGATCGCCTGTTAGAGGTGCGCATTGAGAGTGATTAATTCTGTCCCACTCTTACTGTATGAATCTTACAGACTGATGCAAAAATGCCCACTGTGTTAATCCTGATGGGCCATTACCCACTGCTCTGCACTGTGCCTCAGACAGTCAACTCTTTGCACACAGCGCACCAGTGCATGCTTTGCGGCAGCTGATACATACAAGATGCTGCATCTGTACACGGAGAACCATATAGTACTGTATGTGAAGACATTTAATACATTTAGTGCTGGACATGCCTATGATACATTGCAGCTAATCCCAACTATTACAAGGTTAAGAAACAACGCATGAACATACTGTACAGCGAAAGAGAATTAAATAACAATATGGTTATACACATCAAGAAGTATTAGCAAAATACAAAAATCTAATTTACTCATGCTTAGAAGCAGCCAACACTTCGGCACCACCTGGTACTTCTTCTATGCAGAAGAAAATTTGAATCTGATACAGTTCTATTCCTGTAAATACTTTACTCTGTTAAAACTGTATGACTGATGATTTGAAGTTATTGTACAGTATGGCCTCTTAAACAAAGTTACGACAAATGTAGTATTATTTTTTTATCATAGCAT
>WSYH01000422.1:181547-210482 GCA_036426205.1 Ascaphus truei
AAGCTACCCGTCTATCTGAACAAGCTCCTCACCCCTACCACATGCAGCACTTATCATCTGAGATCTGACTCCATGGTTCCAAGGTTCAGAAAAGTATCTGGCCATTCCTCCTTCTCTTACCGTGCACCCCAAAACTGGAACAATGTACTGGAGACTCTCACAGCCACCACCAGTCTAAGTTCTTTCAAAACAAAAGCTGTCTTACATTGTAATCTGGTCTGTAACTGTTTATATGCCTATAATATATATTATCTCTAACTGTGCATGCTATGTCTTGTATATAATGTATACCCTGTTCACTTATGTAACTGTATTTGTAACCATGTACTAGGCCCAACGGAATCCGATCTAGAAGTAGCGTTGGATAGTGAAACCATTGTAAAGGGAGTCCCATTTTAATCAGTGGCTGTGAGCGTTGGATAACGCATTCTAGCATTGGATAACGCATTCCGACGTCGAAAAATGGCTCATAGGGTTCCATTGTAAAGCTTTGGATAAGTCATTCGTTGTAAAGTGAAACCTTGGATAGCGAGGACTACCTGTATTGTTTGTCATCTTAATTCTATGCCCAGGACATACTTGAAAACGAGAGGTAACTCTCAATGTCTAACTTCCTGGTAAAAGATTTTATAAATAAATAAAATAAATATTGGTTGCTATAACAATCTCCTTACACTTTAGTGTAGCGGGTAATTATTCAGGTCAGTAATATCAAATTGAACTTTTATCTTCCCTTTGCATGCTGGGATTCATTGATCAACTCCATTTGATCTCTTTATTCTCCCAGACTTATTCTGTGTTGCACCATGTAAGTGTTGTACCACAGACTGAGATGTCAAAACAGGCATTGTCGAATTGACCAAGTTGGCTGTCACTAACTCAATGGGAGAAAATGTCATAAAAGTGATATATTTGAACTTTCTACTGCACAGTTCTTGACTTATTAACATGGAGTCAAATTTAGCGCCTCAACCAAGGGTGATAGATTTACAGTAATAGATGTTAAAATATATTTTAAAATGTGTCAAGTAGAAGTCTGATGACCACTTAAATGATTACATTTTAATTAGAAATGTTAAAAACAGAGAATAAATAAGGCTGAAATAATGTTAGTGGTTCTGGTGAAGGTGTCTCTTCTATAGTAAAAAGTCAGCAGTCTTACTGCTTTCTATCTATCTTCACTGCTCTAAATTACTTCTGCTATGTCAGTGACAGGCTATACATAAGTTCTACTAAAATTATATTTGATTAAAGGCATAGAATACAAGTTTTACTGTACCTGGACCATGCCTTGGGGATCTAATATTCAGTGACACCTCCTATTTAAACCTCATCTGTACTACAATAGGTGCAGATTTAAAATGTTTAATTTGTCACATTATGGTACAGCAAATAAAACTACCACTTATGAGCACATTACCATCTAAGCAGGTTCACAAACTTGCCTTTTTCCATTAGCTCTTAGTAAAATTTTGTACCGGTATTGCTGCTATTTGACAGCATGGAAACTTTGATAGATTATACGCTTGACAAGGGAAAAAATTAAACCCTTGATTAGAATTAGAAATTGTGGGTTTTCTTGATCCAATATTGTCACAATGACTAAAGATGAATTACACACTAAATGTAGTAGATTTTTTAAAAGGTTGCTGAAGGTTAATTAGCCTGTATTAAAATTGTGCAATTAAGTGTCCATTAAAACACAATTAAAAGTAAGGACAATAATGACAGGGTAATTATCAAACAAATGTAACAATCAGCATACTGTACTCATCTAATGGCAGTGGAAAGGTTAATCTGATCTGTAGTTTATTAGATTAATTACAATAGCAATTAAATAATTAGCATAATGCAAAAGTTGTAATGATTCCCCTATCAAACATTGAATGGGTTAATTGTCCTATTAATACCATATTCTTTATATTAGCCTCAAGGTTTAATTAACACTTTCTAACAGTACTGTCCAGAGATGGTTCTGTGTATGAGACAGGAAAATCGGAATATATCTTGAAAAATTAGTTTTAAAGGGGCAGTTTTATAAAAATATATATTTATTCTTAAGAACAATTTAAAGAACGTGGGATTTGCTTTGGTGTGAAAATTAGTATGTTTCTATTTTATTTTTCTTATAATATTAAACAAATATATATTCACCGCGCTTCTCCATGTAAGGAGCATGCTGCCGGTGAAAGGATTGGCCATACAAATGTGCAAAAACAGAAGAGACTTACCTTGACGTTAGTTAGCAGGCTTGGCATTATTTGATCAAAGGATGTAAGCAATGTCTTATAGATTTCGTTTTCACTATGTATATTTATTTCCCCATTTGTTGCTATCCCAATGGGAGAAGCGCAGGGATTAACTTTCTGTCATTGCTTTCTTATAATATTATCTACTTTTACTGTATGACATAATCATTGGCCAAACAAAACATCTAAAGAGAAAAAGTCTGTTTTAATAGTTTCTCTCTCAATATAAAGTAAACATTTACAGTCACATCAACAGTCAAAGAGATATAACATTGGTTTACTACAGAGATTATGGATATTTTTCAGAGTTTTATCAATGTAACGGTGTTTCCCACACCCAATCGCAGATAGGGGCCTTTACAGGGTGTGTGGTGCAAATACCTTCTGGCAACAGGAGGGCTGAGTCGTCCGCCGATGGTAGTGGGTCACAGGAACATATCTACATATCTACTTAGCAGTGCAACGCCTCCATCTGTCGTGGACTCCAGGACCTGAAGGTGATCTTTCTTGGTAGAATTTATTACCTCTCCCCCCAGTAATGTCACGCACCATGCATGAGATATATTGTAAAACAGGAACGGTTTATTACTACACTCTACAGTAACAGTTACACAGCAGTCTTCTGCCGGATACAGTCTGTCAGTATTCAGTGGATGATGGTCCCTGGACCACCACTACAGGCCAAGGGCACCCGCAGCCGTCCTAGCTCTTCCCCACCTCCCTAGCGGAGGCAGGGTTAAGGTAAACACTCCCTCTCCTCCAAGGGGAAAAGGAATAGAGTGGGCCCAATATGCAGCCTCGCCAATGTGTGACCTGCCTTCCTCAACTTTAGGGTGGTCATGCCCTTAAGTACAGCCAGAGAGGAACCAGGTCTGTCCCAGGATTGGGCAATCTCAACCTGCTGTACCTGTCTCCTCTGACACTCAGGGACAGCACCAGTGAAGGGGAAAACCCCATAATGACTACTGGCAGGCCTGCTGTACCAGGGCGTACTGCCAGGAGAAGGGCAAAATAGTAGTCAGGGATGACCCTGCTATATAAACAGAGTTAAATAGTTACATAGTTACATAGTAGATGAGGATAACCCCTCACAGGATTCAATACTCTCAGCAATAACAATACCACACTCTAATTATAACCGTGCTTTACTATAATGACATAGAACCTACACCACACTCAAATATATATCAACAATAATACAATACAGTTGTAGAATACCCAACACCCCTGTGTGGTTTCCCCACAGTTCTGAGGGTGCCCTGGGCCCCTAAACACCCGGTGTCCGCAGAATAATCCCACCCAAAGTGTGAGGTAGCGCTACTCCTGTGTGAATCATTGGTGCACTTATATACCTCCCTGGACTCTCCTGTACCCAGGTACCGCTGATGGATCAAAGGGGTCAGTCAGGTCCCACGTCGCGGGGACCCCAACACCAATCCCCTCTCTCCTTATGAGTATCGATCTGCCTTTTGAGGCGAGCTCCAGCTGGAGTGTCTCACCTACTGTCTATGTAGGCCGGTGGGCTGTTCCCAGACCCCAGTACACTGTGTGGCCATCCGGTCACTGGTGCAACAGTACCTCTATGTACTACTGAGGTAGTGTCCCTATCTGGGGCCTTCCCTGCAATACTCAGTTGGGGTGATTCAGGGCCTAGCTGGAGACTAAGTGGCAAGACTAGGCCTAATCCAGGAAAGCACAGCTCCCTGGACACAACCTGCTCCATGGCCTCCTCTCTCCAGACTGCCTCGTGGCTCTCAGCCCACGGAGGATATACTGCCTCTCCTGCTCGTATAGCTCTATTGGCTGGGCTGCCTCATGTGATAATCCACCCCCCTGAGGACTCTGGGACATGAAGTCCCTCTGCAGGCTATGCAGAGCCTGTTCAAGATGGCCACCGTGCTGTTTCCACAAGACATTATGGGACTTGTTGTTTCCAATGCCTTTTTCAGGCCATCCAAGATTGTCGCAGTGCCGCTTGCCAATGCGCATGCGTCCCCCCTCTGAAATGGCTGCCGCCACACTCCCAATCTGCGTGGACCTCCGACGGCCTCCGATTACCCAGGCAGCTCCACCCCCTCCCCGGCACCGGTGGTAAAAAAAAGGGAGAACTCAGCTACATCATACCCCTGGTACAGAATCCAACAACCCCGCTTGGGAACAACATATGTTATAGGATATATATAATATATAATGGAAAATTGATATCATACATACAACTTAACTGTACAATAATCATCTAAACCATATTCAAATCTTCAGTGAGCACGGTTATTATGGAGGCAAACCAGCTCCAAGACAACTGCTGAGACTCATAGTGAGGTGCCCCTAACAAATAATATGCCACTCTAATTGGAGGGCGTCTCACTCTAGAACTCTGATGAGTCTCTTCCCAGATGTCTTCTTGGGTGGAGAGGCTACCATCGGATTGAGGCCCTGGCCCTATCATCAGGTGTGAATCTGGAGCTACATAGTCTCTAGTAGGTACAAACCTTGGAATCCTTGGGTCGAGTGGTTGGCTTGTTGAAGCCGCTGGGGAGGGTATATGCGAGCAGGCCCATTATCCGCTGCTTCTTCTGGTTGTGCCCACCAGTCGCCATTTGGGGTGTCATAGGTTCCTTCAAAATTATCCTGGTCATTTGCTGTTACCGCATCCTGGATTTAACTGGACTCCTCTGGGTCACTTTCCGGCGCTACTGCGGATGGTTCAAGTTCACTTTCCCCCACTTGGGGAATAGGTAGCAAATGATTTTGATGCCAGACCCTTACCCTTCCATCTGCATCTCGGATACGGTATACAGGGATGCCCAGCAACTGTGACTCTACCTCGAAAGGAGCTACTCTCCAGCGGTCTGCTAACTTATACTTCCCTGGTATTCCTAAATTTCACAGGAGGACTGCGTCTCAGGGACAAAATTCCTGATGGCGGACCTTGTGGTCATACCTCCGGTTGTTGTTCTCATTCAGTTTTTGCGGTGGCCTTTATCGCCAACTGATACGCTTGACAGAGTTTATACTGAAGCCGTTGCACATATTTATAGTGTGTCATATTCGGTACCCCATCGGTGGATACTCATAGACGAGTGTCTACAGATAGTCGTGCTTCTCTGCCGAAAATCATGAAATAAGGTGTGTACCTGGTGGATTCATGCCTGGTACAGTTGTAGGCATGCACTAACGGCTCGACATGCTTGCTCCATACGGCCTTCTCAGAGCCCTTCAGAGTGCCTAGCATATCCAGTAGGGTTCGGTTGAACCTTTCCGGCAGGGCATATCCTTCAGGGTGATAGGGAGTTGTGCGAGATTTCTCGATATTGAGCAGATTTAGAAGTTCTTTGATCAACTTGCGCTCGAAGCCTCTCCTTTTATTGGAGTGCATCTGATTAGGTAACCCATATTGAATGAAGTTTCTCTGCTCTGGAACCTTTCCATCCTCCTTCAAACATGCAACAGTCATACCATTACTCAAAAACAGCAAGCTTGGAGACTTCCGGTGACGTCACAGCCGATGGTCTGCTAGTGGAGGAGCTCCCGGCGCCCTCACCAAGATAAATAATAGAATAAGCTCATTCCCCACCCCAAACCCCCCGAAAATCGATCCCACCCCGAGAACTCACTCTGAAGAGATGGCAGGGAAGCCGCAGAGGAAGAGTCAATGCCCCGTCACCAAGTTCTTCGCTCCGGCGCAACGCCTAGCTGAGATCAGCTCCGAGGAGCAAGATGGCGCCGGAGAAGAACCGGAGCACGAGGTGCGCAGCGGCCGTCAGAGCCCGACAGACTCAGATCCCCCCGTCCTAAATAAAGACTTTTTTGATGCCCTAATTATTAAAATGAGGAGGGGAGTTCAGGAGGACACGGAAAAGGCCCTCCAAACCATCCGGGCAGAAGTAGAAGCACTGACGGAGCGAACGGAAGACCTGGAGGTCAAGATGGAGGTAGCCTCAAATGAACAGGCTGAGACACGCGAGGAAGTGCTGAGATGTGGAGAAAAGCGATTCAGCATATACAGGACAAATTAGAGGACATGGAGAACAGGGAGCGAAGGCAAAACATCCGCCTCAAAAACATCCCAGAAACTATCTCCCACGAAGAACTCCAACCATTCCTCCGCAGACTCTTTCTGCAGCTCGTCCCTGATCTATCAGATCATGACCTGCACACAGACCGTGCCCACAGAGCCCTGGCCCCGAAATCATCGGACCCAAATAGACACAGAGATGTGGTGCTGAGAATGCACGCATACTCTGCTAAAGACCGCATCATGGCGGCGGCCAGAGAAATGAGGACTGTGTCCATGGACGGGGCACAAATCCAACTCTACAACGACCTCTCCCAGATAACAATGATTAAAAGAAACGCGCTGCGCCCACTTACCTCCTACCTCAGAGACCAGGGGGTAAAGTATCGCTGGGGGTTCCCCTTCAAATTAGTGGTGCTCCGTAATGGCCGCCACCACACAGTGACAACCCCTGAAGGCGCTAAAAACTTCTTGAAAGCGCTAGGGATCCCTCTCCCACCACAGAAGAGCAGCCGCCACAATACCGAGGAGACGTCAGAGACGCCCCTACAAGAAGCCCCCCGAACATCGGAGAGACTGGCGAGCCAGCGCCAACGGTGAAACCGGATGATCCAGACAACTACTAGGCCCAAGAAAAACGCAAGAGGCCCCCACAGTCACCCCACGCGGACCCAGAGGCCTTGAAGATATCAGCTAGCACCCAACGCAAGAACCCTCAGTGCACAAAGCACCCCTCAGACCCCGAGAGGCCCCCCAACTCCCACCCCACGAACATCTCAACTCCGCCCCGACTCCCCAAGTCCCCCCCCCCCCCCCCCTTCCCCTCTCTCCCCCCCGTCCCTCCCCCCCCTCCCCAGACCCCCCCGCCATCCAGCCCCCCCACACCCCCTCCCTCCTCACCATCGCCACTCCCTTCCACCACTCTCCCCCTTCCACTCCTCACACTCCCCCTCCTCTTCCCTCCCCCCCTCCCCCCCCCGCCCACAATTATTGATATAAAGACCACGTGCACCTCAAACAATCCCAGGCCCTGATACTAGCCTCGACGCGGAGAAGGCCGTGTGTTGACCGCATCAGATGGTCCTACCTCGACCAAACGATGGGCCAATTCGGCTTCTCGGACCATTTCTGACTGGCGTACGGGCCCTCTATACTAACCCAACAGCCCCTACTAAAACTCCCGGGAGGCCGCTCCAACCCCAATAAAAAATACAAAACGGCACTAGACAAGGCTGCCCTCTCCCCTTTACTTTTCGCCTATCCATAGAGCCCGGGCCGCCGCAATTAGAAATGAACCCACATTAAAGGTATCCCAATCGGAGACAGGGAATAACAAAATATCCTGTTCGCCGATGACATAATCCTCACCATGTTAGACCCCCTCACCTCCCTCCCTAACCTAGAAAAAACTCCTCAACGAATTGGCCAATGTCAGACATAAAGTCAATACTGACAAGTCGGAGGCGCTCAGCATCTCCCTACCGAACCGTCTGGTCAGCCTACAAAAAGAAATTAAATACAAAATGGAATAGTTCCATATCAAGTACTTGGAATTAAAATAGCGAATGTCATAAATCATTAACCAGATATTAACTACCCCCCCCTCCGCAAATCTTAAAGATATTATAGAAGGACATTGGCTAACCACCAGATCTCCTGGTCGGAAGAATAGTATCCACCAAAATGAAATCCTACCCCGTTTACTCTATTCTTTTAGACCCTCCCCGTCCCTGTACCATTAGCAGAACTGAGGAATATCCAGGCCCATATCCTAAGGTTTATTGGCAAAACGGAGAGCCAGGGCCCCACAGGTCAGTATCTTGGCCTCGAGGACGAGAGGGGGCCTGGGGCACACGGACATGACTCGTACTACCAATCAGCCAATTGAGGCAAGGCGGGTGTGTATGGAACAGCCCCCCCGCCTCAATTGTTGGCTGGAGGATAGAGACACACACGCGTCCCCGAAACACCTCCAACTCTATTGTGGTCCACCACAAAAACAAGAAGAACTCGTTGAGAATTGGACGGGGCTATGAGATGCACGTGGTCGACACTGGTTAAAAACCAAAGGGAAATACGGCCTGCTTCAACCCCCTCTCAATTGACCCCTTATTCGGAAACCAGATATCCACCCGGGTGTGCCCGAACCCAATTCAGCCAATTCAAGGCTTAAATATCAGAGTGGTTGCGGATTTGCTGGAGAAAAGACGAGGCCAATGCCCCTCTCTAGAATAAGAGCTAAATTTTCGTCCCCGATTTACCCACATTCCAATACCTACAGTTTCGACACTTCCTTAGAACCCAGTCCCTACCCTAAGTTCCCGCGCGCTCCAGATTCGAGACCCTCTGCCTCAAGGCGAATACCAAAGGGCTCATATCAGAGATATATAAAACGCTCGAGGCATCCCAGCCCCCCCCCCAATCACCTGTATATGCAGAAGAAGAACGAAGTCTAAATACCACTTGGACCTTGAGGAACTGGGAGGATATCTGGGAGGCAGCCACCAAAAATCAATTTGTTCGTCACAAAAGAAAACATCTAAAAATATATTTCACTGGTACCTGACACCGAGTAGAATGAGCCAAATTACCCAGGCACTCAGAGAATGCTGGAGAGGTTGTGGTCAAAGGGGGGGACATGTCCCATATTTGTGGATGCCCGGAGATCCAAAGATTCTGGTCCCGGATCCAGGGCCTCCTGACCGAGGACCTGGAAATAGATATACCCCTGGACCCGCTGACCTACGTGCTGGGGAAAAAATACGACAAACCTCCCTGCCCTGTGCCAGACTCACAGCGGCAATATTGACGGTGCGAGATGCTGTGTGCGGCGGCGTGGAGAAAATTAAAGCCCCCTCTAGAAGGACAGTGAATCCAGGATGACGATTTGACTATGGAAAAACTGACGGCAATGTTGAAACAAAAAAAAACCCACAATTTTATTCAGGCTGGCAACCTTTGCCAGACTGCCAACCCTCACAAAACCTTACAGTAACAACCCATCCCCCCCCTCACCCCCGACCAACGAATCTCAAATCCTTCCCCCCCCCATACCCCCCGTCCTCCCCCCTCTTTCCAAAGTCGTTCCCAACTATCCACCTTTCTTTGTCTCCCCTCTTCTTTTATCTCTTGAAAAAAAAGGGAAAAAGGGATTATTGTGTGTCGTTACCTCCCTATGTAATGTACATGTACTGCGCGGATACACAAGTGGCTTGCTAACCAGTTTCTGTAACATGTACCTACCCGTGTATGACACCAATAAAGAAGATATTTAAAAAAAAAACAGCAAGCTTGACCTACCTGTCTCTAACTATCGACTGTCTCCCTCGCCTTTGCTCTAACTCCTTGAACGTCTTGTATTCTCTCGCTTGCTCCATTTTCTCAACACCTATTCTCTCTAGACCCTCTACAATCTGGCTTCCCCACTGCTCACTCACAGGAAAAAAGCCCTCAAAAATAACTGCGACCTCCATGCTGCCAAAGACAGAGGTCATTACACTCTGCTCATATTACTCGACCTCCGCAGCATTTGACACCATGGACCACCCTCTTCTCCTTCACATTCTCCGACTCTGGTATCGGAACAAAGCTCTATCCGGATCTCACCTACATCTCCCATCGTACTTTCAGGTTCTCTTTGCTAACACCCTCTCCTCTATTGATCTCTCTGTGGGGGTACCCCAGGCTCTGTCCGGGACCTCTCTCTTTTCTCTGTACACACTCTCTAGGTGACATAATAACATCTTTGGGTTTAAATATCACCTCTATGCTGACGACACACAAATATACTTTTCAACACCTGCCTTACAACGCCTAATAGACCAAAGTTTCTGAATGTCTCTCTGCTATATCATCCTGGATGGCCCCTCGGCCTTAAACTCAACATGGCTAAAACAGAGCTCCTCATACTTCCTCCAAACCTGGCCCTACTACTCCTCCACATTACTGGTGGAACTACGATCATCACCCAGTAGAACCAGCAGCTGCTAGGGGGTCACACTCGACTCTTCTCACATTCGCCCCTCACATTCAAAACATTTCTAAAACTTGTCGCTTTTTTTCCTCCGCAATATAACAAAGATACGCCTTTCCTCTGTTGCTCGACTGCTAAAAATTGACTCAGGCCCCATCTCTCCGTCTTGATACTGTAACTGCGCTGTCCGGCCTTCGCCTGCTCTCACCTGTCTCCTACAAATCTCTATCTAAATGCTGCTGCCAGAATCACTTAATCTTCTAGATCTGTTCAGCATCTCCCCTCCTGAAATCCCTCTCCTGGCTTCCAATCAAATCCTGCACTAACACTCCATTCTTCTCCTCACTTTTAAAGCTTTACACACTTCTGCCCCTCCTATATCTCAGCCCTAATTTCTCGCTATGCACCATCCGACTCTTGCGTTCTGCTCAAGGATGTCTTCTTTCTACCCCCTTTTATTCTAAGCCCTCTCCCGCCTTAAACCTTTTTCACTGACTGCCCCACACCTCTGGAATGCCCCACACCTCTGGAATGCCCTTCCCCTCAGTACCCGACTAGCACCCTCTCTATCCACCTTTAAGACCCACCTTAAGACACACTTGCTTAAAGAAGCATACGAATAGCACTGTGAACATTCTGAACACATGATATAAAGCTTGGCCCCCTGCAGACGCACTTACCAGAACTCCCTCCTACTGTCTCTATACGTTCTCCCTACCTACCAATTAGATTGTAAGCTCCTCGGGGCAGGGACTCCTCTTCCTTAATGTTATGTTTGTCTAAAGCACTTATTCCCATGATCTGTTATTTATATTATCTGTTATTTATTCGATTACCACATGTATTACTACTGTGAAGCGCTATGTACATTAATGGCGCTATATAAATAAAGACATACAATACAATACAATACTCTTCCCACAGTACTTTGGCTACTGTGATAGCTTTCTGATCTTTGGTAGGGAACGCTTAAGCGTATCAGGTGTTGTGGTCTGTATGACGGTCAGGGGGTAGCCAGGCTCAATAATAAAGGTTAAGCCCACTTGGTTACCCCTGATATGTGTGTAAAGGGGAGCCTGGACAGCGGGTGGGCTCAATATGCTAAGAGGTAGAGATGCCAGGATGGCGCATGCCCCTTAGCAGAATCCAAATCGGCACCCACCCGGCTTCAGTATACCGGCAAATCAGTGATAGGCTGGCAGGAGAATTCGCACACGCTGATTGGTTGTAGTAATTTCTGAATGGGACTCCAAAACCTATAAGAAACCTTACAGCCAATCAGGACCTCAGATTCCAAGTGGCAAACCATCAGTGTCAAATTCAAGTTACGAAAAGGATACTCTGTGTGAAATAGACGCGAACCGGCTTCAGAGATTTTTACTCAAGAAACTTTCTAAGTCCCGCTTTTCAGGGACGTAGCGTTCGCAGCTGGTATTGCATGCCGAATTGCGTTGCAGGACCTTTGTGAGTACCTACCGGTCATTTGAAAGGGCTCCTACAGATGTCGGTTGTTAACATTTCGTTCCAAGGAAGATTTATTTTGCTAGCCCTGTTCAAAGTAAGTGTGTTTTCAGTGTAAATTGTGTTACATTGTGTGTATGTCTAATCGTGGAATAAATTACAATTTATTTTACTGCCTTGTCTTGCTCAATCAAATGATCCCCGTATTTAAGGTGTTAATAAACCTGGTCTCCGTGACAGTCTGTCCCTACCAGGACATTCCCGATACCTTTTGAGTCTGCCTCAATGCAGAGAAAGTCCATGCAGACTGGGTCCATGGGGCCAGAGCCCATTGGGGCTGCGCATGAAGGCAGTGTTTTTTGCTGTATGCACTGCAGAAACCTCCGGCAATGGCGCTCCACTGATCTGCACATCTTGGGCCAGAAGATCCTTTCTCTTACTAGTCCAAATGTTTTGTCCACTCCCAGGTGTCCGTGATCATTGTGCAGGAGATCTTAGGACAGTATACTGCAAGCTTCTGGGAAGTTGCTTCATATCGGGATGGTTGGGGTTGGGTAAACTCGGTATGTGGAGCTTGTCCCATTCCCACATGATAACAGTGACCGTGTTGGTAGGAGCACACTTAACTAAGGAGGGGTTGTTCTCTTGGATGGCCCAGTGTATGGCTCCAGCCACCGGGTCTCGCTTCTGGTGTATCCAGCTCCTTCCATCTCATGATGGTATCTTGGTGATAGACATGCTTTCTGGGTGGCAGTATGCTGCTGGAAGTGCCTTTGACTGACAGCCCAATGAGTCCACCACTCTGAGTTCAGAGAAAGCGATCTCATCCTCCACTATCGCCACATTTGAGCACATTGCCCGAATCCCAGGCCAGGGATTTCTTCCCACGGTTCATCGTCTGGCGTTGCACTCAGTCCAGGCCTTCTGGACAGAGCATCGGCACCGATGTTCAATGGCCCTGGCTTGTATTCAGCGTGAACGGATAGTTAGACAGGGCAGCCAACCAGCTGTGGCCGGTGGCATCCTACTTGGCGCAGGTCAAGATGTATGTCAGGGGATTATTATCGGTTCGCACCAGAATCCCTGAAGAAGTAGCCTGTAGAGCTACGAAATGCGTTGGAAAGATACCACTCAACCTTCTATCTATATTTATTTTGAGTTCTGAGGTTATTCAGTAGCGTGTGCCTTTGAATTGCATGCTTTTAGCTACAAGATCTAATTGCCTCCTTCGGCGCATGCGCCGTGATGTCATCAACCTTCGCAGATGCGCAGTGAAGTGTGAAGAGTGGACGATGCACGCTGCCTCACAGGATTGAGCTGACTACTCTCTGGTTCAACCGGGCGCATTGACGCAACTAGCTGGACTCTGGGACTGTGCTAATCTACATACACATTGGCGTTGTGGCTGCTGCTTTACCCCAGCTGATTGTGCGGGAGAGGAATTGAGATCCTTGATGGGAGAATCCTTTGCAGTTCCTGGTCGCAGTTATTGGTAACAGCTACAGTGTAGCTTCATGTGCCTGTTTACTTCTTACCTGATGTACGCTTAACCTTGAACCTCTTATTTTATAAACACTGTTTTTTACTACTTCACGATGAGCGGTTTGTGCTTTGTTTTGTTTTGTTGCTTCTGGACAGAGCATCGGCACTGATGTTCAATGGCCCTGGCTTGTATTCAGCGTGAATGGATAGTTAGACAGGGCAGCCAACAATCTGTGGCCGGTGGCATCCAACTGTCACATCCCTATACACTGTAATTTCCCATGAACATGGATTGACAGCTGCTGGGTATTTTCTCAATCGCTCTGATCTATCACCTGCACAAGTCACTTTTATTTTAGATTCTATTCACTTTCTTCTCACCCACAACTTTTTTCTTTTCAATGGGGTTCATTATCGCCAAACGTGTGGAACAGCTATGGGCACCAGTTTTGCCCCCTCATACGCCAACCTCTTTATGGGGTGGTGGGAGCTGTTCCACGTGTTTGGAGAAAGGAACAAATATAAGGAGCACATTTTGTTTTACAAGCGTTATATTGATGACTTGTTATTGATTTGGGAGGGTGACGTCACGACTTTACATGAATTTATTCTGTCACTTAACACCAATAATTTTAATCTGCAGTTCACTCACTCATATAGTGCACAACATATTAATTATTTAGATTTATGTTTATATATCAACACTACTTTGAGTATTCAGACCACTCTTCATCGAAAACCAAATTCATGTAATACCTTTTTGAGGCCCAGCAGCTGTCACCCTCCCGCCATGTTCAGAGGGATACCTAAAAGTCAGTTCATTAGGGCACGTCATAATTGCTCGAGTGAACATAACTTTTTACTACAAGCAGAAGATTTGTATACACGTTTTTTACAGAGGGGCTATAGTAAGAGGGACTTGGATATATCTCTCCTTGAAGTATCCACTATGGATAGGAAAACATTGTTGAAACATAAATCAAAGCCAACGAGAGTTAATACCAGTCCCTCTTTTATTACCCCATTCAGTAAACAAGCTGGAACAATTAAGAATATTCTGAGAAAACATTGGGAAGTTTTGTCACTGGATCCGATTTTAAAACCTTATATCGCATCAGGTCCCAATGTTGTTTTCAAACGAGCTAAAACCTTGTCAAATTTTCTATCACCAAGTCTCTTTGAATCTACAAAAGTAGATAGATTATCTTTACCTCATAGAACGTATCCATGTTCCCATTGTAAAGCTTGCTCTAAAATGAATAAAAATAAAACTTTTTGTTCTTTTAACACAAGGAAAAGTTACACTATTAAGTCATTTATAAATTGTAACTCCACCTATGTCATTTACTTATTGAAATGTGGATGTGGTCGACAGTATGTCGGAAGGACAACTAGGTGCTTAAAAGTCAGAATTCTTGAGCACTTACGGCTTATTAATAACGGGGATCAAAATCACCCCATCTCAAAACACTTTTCTAGTTGTCCTTATGGTAACAGCAACTTATTCACCTTTCAGGGCATAGAACATGTTCCCGTGCCTATAAGAGGAGGGGACAGGATTAAACAGTTAGATAGACAAGAGTCTTTTTGGATTTTTACCCTGAGAACAAGAACACCCCTGGGCATGAACATTGATTGGGATTTAAGTCACTTTTTATGACTTTTCATAAAAGAAAAAAAAAATTTTATAATAATTTTTTTTTTTTTATAATAATGTTTTCCATTTTCTTTTTATAAATTGTTTTATAATTGTTTTATAATAATTATAATTCACACAATTATTCATAATTAATGTACGCTTAGATCATTAATCTTATTGTAATTATATTTGCATGTTACTTTAGATATTATACACATATTTATCGTGCATCCCAATCAATGTTCATGATTTATTCTGTTAACAGCCGACCTTTATGTATAACAACAAATTCTTTATCAATGCATTCCTCTTCTCTATATAGTATTATAACTCAATCTTAATGTCATACAGAGATTATGTACATTCTTCCAATTTTTTCTTATTTAGTTACATAATGGCTAATATTCTCAATTGTTTGATAAACACTATTTTTGTTCTCTTTGATAAACAAGGTGCTTTAAATTTTCCCTATGTATGGATACTGTGTTCATATGTATAATTAAAAATCTTTAGAAGTATATACAGTACTTCTTAATTATATGCTAGGATAAATGGTATGATTATTTAATGTTACATTGTGATGTGCTTAGTACCATAACTATTTATTTAGTGTTATGATTATAATTTGTTTATTTATTGGTTATTCATTAATTATCTTTATTACCATTTCCTTTCTACTGACACAGTACACTGCTATGTAGGGTTGCTGCTATTATTGCAACAAGTTATTCGTGTTTTTTTTAAAATAATTTTGTTTTTTCCATTTTAAATAGTAATGTCCAGTTTCAATAAAGTTTTGATTTATAAAAAAAGTTGTCACATGTTCCGCTAGGCTACTGAATACGACGTGACGTCAGCGCGACCACGTTCCGTGACGCGCGCTGATGACGTCATTCCGTGGGCTGTAGCATCTAGTGCAAGTAAGGTCTTGTACTTTGCCCGAACTGCCCAGCCTTTGGCTGTGCGTGCCCTTCCTTCGCGATTCTGCGCAGATGCAGGTGACTGCGTCTCATGTCGCCGTGACTCTGCGTGACACGGGTTAGTGACGCGGCATCCTATTGGCTTAGAGTTAGTTTGGGTAAGTATAAAGAAGCAGCTTTATTACACTGTTGTCACCTTGATAAAGTACCTTGAGTATGAAACGTGTAGGTGCGTTTACCTAGTCCATTTTTTCTGTATGTTCAGCATGCAATAAATGAATTATTACTTTTTGTTACTTCTGGAGTGGCCTGGCTGTTTCTTTTCTTTCTGCACGGAATATACAGGATATCCCTGGCTGTGCTCTATCTACGCTCTCTATATTCCTGGACCTACAACGGATGGATTGCACGCCGCTAACGACAAGAGTGCCCCTTGGGTAGCACAGGTAAAGTGCCGCAGTGCCTTATTTTATTCCTGTCTACCACGGACATTGTCCATTTATAAGCATTGTACTGGTTGGGTGTTATTATGTGTTATAGTTGTGGGTGTCAAGCCGACTCCACTAGTACACTTATTCCCACCAGTTCCTAATCAACTTATTAGGGGCACTCCATCGTGTTTTGGATTAACCCATTGTGGACTTATACATTTGGATACCCAATTTACAGGACTGGTCACAATTTTAGAGCATCACATCTACCTTGTTCCTTGTGAACGGATAGTTAGACAGGGCAGCCAACAATCTGTGGCTGGTGGCATACAACTTGGCGGAGGTCAAGATGTATGTCAGGGGATTATTATCGGTTCGCACCTCGAAGGAGACTCCATACAAATAATTGTGCAGTTTATCAACTACAGCAAAACAAGAAAAAACACAAAAGCGCACCAAGATGAGAGATAGATATTGTATTAGCAACAAATAATAAAATTAGTAACTTACATATAAAATTTCTTTAATAATCCCCGATTCTGGTGTCTATCACAGGAGTAGGGCATCACATAGGAAGTATGAAGGGTAATCTCAGTTCTGAGAGATCAGACCCGTGCGCTGGGGCTGTCTCTGTTCACTCTCCTGTCCTCCACGTGTGGTAGCGTGGTGCAGAGTGTAGCACACATGTGCAGGAACCGGGGCCTTCAATAGGTGTCCTTAGGATGCCTGTCCGTTTTTGATAGCATAGAAACGATCGGAAATAAGCAGGAACGGTACACTTGAGTGTGTACTGGTGGTGGGTAGTAAAACCGCCAGCCACAACAGTCGCGACGCGTTTCGTTTAACAAAGTAAACTTCTTCAGGCGATATCTGGGACACCTGTTTAGGGGTCCTTTATAGGTCTAATTCTGTGCGTCATTGGTTAATACCTAATGGCTGCATGGCCAATCAGGCTCATATACTGATAGGGGCGGGCCACAATAGGAAGACCTCCCTGTTAGTGCATTTAATCCAGTAATGAATTACACTAATTGAGTATATATATAAGTGTAAATAGAAAGGTAAACAGACCTTAATGGGGAGCCAAAATCATGTGTCCCAAATAGTCAAGTGCAATAAAATATGCATAGTAGTAGCATAAAAAACAAAGTATATGTGCATACTGGATAACAACATTAATAACATTAAATGACATATAAATAACTTTTAAAATATGGGAAATAGAACAAATGGAAAGGTGGGTGGGGGGAGGGGAAGAATTGAAGAAAAAGTGGGGGAAAAAAAAAAAAAAAAAGGGCTTATAAAATGAATAAAAACCACTGTAATGATAAAGTAGCCTACTTGAGTGCTAGAAATTCCAGTTTGTGAACTGGATCATTTTGTTCACTCTGCGTCAAGCTGCGACTCGCATACGCTACTGGGAGGAGGCCGTTGAAGCTGGCATCCACATGCAGGAGGTAAGGCTGCTCCAGATCAGCATATGCTAAGAAAGGGGCTTCAGTGAGGCTTTTCCTGAGCCCTATGAATGCCTTCTCGCAGGCAGATGTCCACTTGTTGCCGAACGGTGCTCACTGAGTTTTGCCGAGGTTCCTCGGGGTAGATTTTCAGGAGGTTGTTGAAGACTTTGGCCTGGGTAGAGTACCCCTATACGAATCTGCGGTAGTATCCTTAAAATGCCAGGAAGGATGATCGTAGCTTCATCACTTTATCTAGTCTGGGCCAGTTCACTACGGCTTCAAAATTAGCGGGGTCAGTAACCACTCCTTCGGTGGACACTATGTGACCTTCATATGTGACTGAAGTATGGCAGAAACTACATTTGTCCAAGGACAGCTTCAAGCCTTCCTTTCCCAGTCAGTCCAGAACCTTCAGAAGGCGCTCTTCGTTTTCTACCATTCTTCCGAACACAATTATATCGTCCAGGTAGACCAGACATTCCCGGGGGTTCATATCATCAATGGTCTTTTCTATTACCTCTGGAATGTTGTGGGTGCACCACAAATGCTTTGGGGCATCTGGGTGAACTGGTAAAACCCCAGGGGGCAGACAAACGCTGTCTTCTCCAGATCTTCGGGGCTCATGGGTACCTGGTAGTATCCAGACCTCAGGTCCAGTAAGCTGAACAACTGACTGCTTGATAAAGCACTGAGGATCTCTTCAATCAATGGCATATATATTTGTCTGGAATCGTGCAGCAGTTCAGGGTGGGTAGTCCATGCATAAGCGAATGGACCTGATCAGAGATGCATGGGGGCTACGAGACTCTGTTATGATACCCGCCATCTCCATCTCCTTCTACACATCTCTCCCATCCTCCACATCTCTGGGAGCTTTACGTCGGGAATGCTCCCGGAGTGGCGTGGCGTCATTCAATCGGATCGTGTGTGGAGCACTCTTTTGCAGCCCACATCCACCTCACTGGTAGAGAACACCTCCTGGCGTTCTGCTAGCTTCTCGCTTAGCCATTTCTTCAACTTTGCAGGCAAGGTCAATTCCCCGAAGTCAAACTGCAATTCGGTAGGGGCTTCTCATTGAACCCTCTCTTGGCATCATCTTCGGGCCCGGTCTCCAGTGAAAAGTACCTGTCGGCCTTGTCACGGCCTTGGTAGTTAGGTACAGTGGTCATGTGCCTCACTTTCCCTGCTGGAATCTCTGTCAACCCTCTCTCAAGGTTGAAGAATTGTCCGAATCCTTCTAGGGCAGAGATTCTGTAACACTCCTCTTTGAATACGGGGTCAATCCGCAGAGATGATAGAGGCTTCTTGCAGATAGGCCTGAATCAGGGCTCGCACAACATCTGCATTGGTACCCAGTATGATGGGGGAACTGGGATGTTCTTGGGGCTCATGACATACCAAGGCTACCACTTCCTTTGGGTGGGTTTTGTTGGTATTAAGCTGCGATATATTCAACCACACTTGAACCACGCCATCGATCGGGTAATCTTTGATACTAAGGCCCCACAATTTCATCTTCTTGGTCGACTGCATAGGCAGATGCTTTAAGTGCAGATCATAAAATGGTCTGTAGATGATGGTCACTTGGGACCCGGTATCCAGCAAGGAGGAGGAGTAGATACCTCCACTAGCACTTGTATTATGACCTACAGGTCTCACTCGACTGTAGTTGTCCGATTGGGGCTCGTCTTCCAAGCTAGGCGCAGGGCCACTATCCGAGGATGTGGATGACTCTTCTGCGACTGCACTCTGAAGGCCATGGCTCCTGGAGTCGAAGTGTCTAACTTCAGACAATCCCATGCAAAGTGACCTTCTTTATTGGCAGTTAAAGCAACGGTTGCTTTGGGTTGCATTGAAGCCAGGGTTAGGAGCCAAGCTTTGAGGCTTCCGGGGTGTTTGGTGTGGAGGTTCCAGAGGGATATCTTCCTCGGGATTCGCCTTTGCACTAGGCTTCTTGGAGGGGGTTACCTTACTCTCTCCCTTGATAGACTCTCGAGGTAGTGTGAAATCACAATGGAACCTCCTGCTTCTTTATTTGGTTTAGTAATTTTGTGAAACTGGGGGTTTTCTCCGATGCATCGCATCATAAGAGCTATAGGATGAGAGGGTAGAGATTCTTTCATAAGCTGCTTTTATCAGTACTCATTCACGACTGTTGCAGAAATAACTTTCTTTAAGAGTAAATCCCACAAGAAAAGCTGTTGGCGTTGGACAAAGGTGGACAGCGCTTCTGCCTCCTTCTACCGGAGAACGCGAAACTGGGCCAAGAGTTTGTCTTCATCCTCCTCTATGCCATAGGTCTGGTTGAGGAGTTCAACCAATACATGGGTGGTGGCTTCCCCTCCATCTCGCGGTGCATTCTCAGACATTCAACTATCCGTTGTCTCTTCACAGCTTCCGAACAGAACCATTCCTTTAGCACTTGCAGGGTATGGTCTCTCCAATTCCCAAACTCTTCTTCCCCGACGGGGGTGGGTGATATCCCAGAGAAAGCTTTTAATTTACAGTAGTTGCTCCCCCAACATCCGAGCCTCCTAATGAGTGGTGACTATGGCAGCCAGATTAATAGGTGTGGACTGACTCTGGACTAGCTTCGTTCTGTCCGCCAGCCTAGCTGCGGGAACCACATCTGCTCCTTATTGACTGTTGACTGCCGACAGCCACGACGCTGGCCTCATTCCGGCGGGGGCTTCCTGGGGAAGGTAAAGACGTAACTACCGGAAGCTCCTCTACACTATGGCCGACACTAGTCTTCTCCAGTTTTATGGTCTGTTCGGGGTATATGCACGGACATCCACAGAGTGGCTCTCCAGAGAGCATCAGAAACTGGGGAACATTTTCCTCCATTATATCATGGCAGCTGGTAACGAGAACTGTACTCCATAAAAAGGTGGAATCCCAGTCTAGATCTAAGGGGCGGGCATCAGCGAACCCTGGAATCTTGCACAATATTAAGCACACATTGTATAAGGAGAGTGACATAGGAACCTGGGCGATGGCGACTATGTTTCGGGAAGGTGCTCGGCATTCCAAAGCCCACTCACGAACCATCTGACCGGAAGGGAGAGACATGATACCTTCTTAATCTGATTTTCTTTCACCTGCTCTGTGGCCTTCTCTCTTCAGACTGCTTTGTGGCTCTCAGCCCGCAGAGGATATCCTGCCTCTCCTGCTCGTATAGCCCTATTGGCTGGGCTGCCCCATGTGATAATCCCTCCTGCTGAGGACTCCTGGGACATGTAGTCCCTCTGCAGGCTATGCGGAGCCTGTTCAAGATGGCCACTGCGCTATTTCCGCAAGGCATTATGGGACTTGTAGTTCCCAATGCCTTTTTAAGGCCATCAAAGATGGCCGCCGTGCCACTTGCAAATGCGCATGAGCCCCACCTCTGCAATGGCCGCCGCCATACTCATGATCTGTGCGAAGCTCTGGTGGCCTCCGATCACCCAGGCAGCTCCCTCCCCCCCACCGGAGGTAAAAATGGGGGAACTCGGCTACACCCATTTAATGCAAGATAAGATCCTGTTCGCCTTTGCAGCTACTACATGAATTTGGGCACTGTTGCTAAACCTGCAGTCTACAAGCACTTCTAAATCCTTCTCCATCAAGGATTCTCCTAATTTATCCCCATTTCATTTATAAGTTGCTCGTTTATTCTTGTTTCCTAAATGCATAACCTTACATTTATCTGTATTAAACCTCATCTGCCATTTACCTGCCAAACTTCCAGTCTATCCAAGTTCTTTTGGAGAGAAATTTCACCCTGATTTAAGAATTATCATTATTGAATGAATTTAAAATGTCACCTATCATTTCATATATAGTTTGCTTTAAACTGCCTTATTGCATAGTCTGTGGATTTTTTTTCTAAATAAGTTTTAATATAACATTTTTATTCACAACATTTCACATTAATGGAAAATGTGTACAATTGTGATTTTTTTTTTAGTTTGCAAAGATGTACACAGAATCTTTGCAAAGTAAACTAGCACCTTCACTACATTCTGTTATAAAAGTTGTAGACAGTGCAAATTTTACTGAAAATGCTGATCCAGCATTCATTTTTTTTTTTTTTGTGTGTGTGTGTGTGATTGTAAATGCTAATTTATCATATCTGACAAATATTATAGAAAGCTACCGGAGATGATAAATGGATAAACAAAAGGGCAAACTAGAAAACGTATTCCAGAACTGATTTTATGCCCCCGGCAGAGCATATGCTTTTGACATCCCTGTACATTGCCTTAGCCTTTACAATTCCCCTTAACTGGTCTTTAAACAATATATTTGCTTAAGATATTGTACAATCAAATACACATATATATTTTTTATATCACTTGCATCTACACATCTTAACTGTTCTTTGATAAGGCTAGTATTAAATACAATTGCCATCCAAACTGTGACTTCATGGTTATTCCTGTTACAACATTTTTAACTCAACAACATCTAAGTTATTGTTCAAAGAATATTGACATGGGAAATACGCCAAGGATTTTAATAATATACTGTATAAAATGATTTATAGCTCCACTTAAAAAATCTAGTGGCTTCTGCTATCATGTTTCTCCATATGATTTAGAGCTATGGTATGCGTATTCACATTGAGATCTTAGTTAAATCAAAAATTAATAGACCATTAATAGAGTATTAACAGACATAGCTAACTTGAATACTTGGCAAAGGTTAAATAACTTTATTTCCAAAATTCATTAAAAATGCGAACTACATTACATCACCATTACAAAAGTAATGTTTCCAACATTTGGCTGTAGGGTATATATGTATAAACATACAGATGTAGCCAGATTCACTGTCTCTGTGGCTTCGGATGCATTGCTTGGCTGCGACATCGCTGCGTAGTTGACTGAATAGGGTCCTCTAGTCTTGCCCCTCATGATGTAGAAACCAGTTTATCTAAATCATCAAGGGGATGGTTACCGGATTGACTGTTCACTCCTTCGCTTACCTTCCGAGCTGCTTTGGGGACAGAGAGAAACTGCTTCTCTCTCCTGTCTCTGAACAGCTTGTTGAGACTGTCTGGCACTGTCTGGACTGGAAGGATTAATGCTGTGGGGGTCGAATTCAGAAGCACGGACCCACGCAGAGTTAATCCTCCTATCCCGCAAAACGTTTATTTTTTTTATTCCTCAGAGGAGCAGAGGATTTCCGCATGTTGGTCCACGGCACCAAAACCACTAAATCTGGCTTTATCTGTAGTTCATGTAAAATTTCTGTGCATGCATTTATGTTAAATTGGAACCTTGTTGAAACACATATACGTGTCATCACATTTCTGTTGCATGTGAGGAATGTACATGCCTATTACTGTACAGTAAGATACAGTGCATTTCCTCACTGAGTCTAAATATCTGCTACACAGTAGTACAGTTGTGCTAGTAGTGAATATAACTAGTAATAACAACTTTTATTTTCTAGATTTATATAGTATAGTGTACATACGGTACTGTAAGTTTATTTAAGCACTAAAAGCTACTGTCCCGGCAAGCTTTATTCTAAAGCTTGCCGGGTGCATAGCGGGCTAACCGCGGGGCTTCTCTCCGTTTAAAACGGAGTTTCCCGCGCGGCGGCCGCTTCAACAGATAAGAGCTAATGTCGCTTACTATTGAAAGTGCCCGAGGCGCGGGAAAACCGTCCAAAAACGAAAAAAGATAGCTGCGCGCCGCCCACAGCTGTTTTTAAACTGCGGCGGCAGCCGCATTAGTTTTAAGCTGGCCGCCACTGTAATTCATGTCATTACGGTAAGATATAGTACAGTGCATTTCCTCATGGAGTCGCTAGATATCTATTGTACAGAAGTACTTCTCTTTGTGTATCTACAGTAAAGTATCATACTGTACTGTCCCGGCAAGCTTTATTCTAAAGCTTGCCGGGTGCATAGCGGGCTAACCGCGGGGCTTCTCTCCATTAGTAAAAATACCATTTATGTGCTATGCTGTAGTTATATACTGTACAGTATCTCAATGAGACATTTTTATATATTTAAATGCATTTAGAACTTTACATTACAGTATGTACTGGATTTTAAAGATGTTTTATAGTGTATAGTGTCAAGGATTAACAGTATTTACAGTAGATATACTATATTTAAACTACATTAGTACTTTATTTTTTATAGTACTATTTAAACACACACACACACACACACTCATCAGTGTGGGGTTGATTTTAACTGGGTATGCAAAGAGGCTATGGGATAGGCTATACCATAATACTGAGTTAAGTTATGGTGAGTAAAAAAAAGTGACAAAAACCCCCACAGGAAGCAAATATGCACAATAAACTGTATGCTCATCTGCATGTCTTAGGCAGGTCTGCAACCCCGCCTTTCCCCATTATCACCCACCATACAGCACTTCCACTGCAGCAAGGGATTCTGGAAATGACATGCAAATGAGCACACGTGTCACTTTTTGCCTCAAAAACCATTTTTTTAACCATTTTTTGAGGCAAAAAGTGACACTGTGTGCTCATTTGCATGTCATTTCCGAGAATCCCTTGCTGCAGTGGAAGTGCTGTATGCTGGGTGATAATGGGGAAAGGCGGGGTTGCAGACCTGCCTAAGACATGCAGATGAGCATACAGTTGTATTTGCATATACTGTATATATATATGCCTTTACAACTTTCTGTACAGTACGGTGTACTGTACTACTGTAAGTGTGTAAACAGTAAAACATGAAGACACGAAAAAATGATATGCAAAGAATTAAACATTTTATTTTTTTCAGGATAACAAAGGAAAAATGCATAATACAAAAATACAACATCGCCTCTTCTTCCAAATTTCTTCTTCGCAATTGATGGTGCTTCTTGGATATCTTGGTCTTTAAAGAAAGAGACAATATTATATATTTACAATCGCACCGTACATTATTCAATTCAGATTTTCGGGTTGTTTGGGGAGAAAGGTCATGACATGGGGAACAGTACATTATGACTATAGTGCCTTGTATCTTCTGCTTTTGGGAGGGGGGTTGGAGGAGACAAAGCATGCATGACATGGGCTACAGCACTTTACAATAGGACTAGAGGTTTACAGTACATTAGGTTTTGGGGGGAATAGGGGTAAGGGACATGGCATGCATGGATTTGAGCACTGTGTCTTACCTGGCAGTATTGCTAGGAGAGTTTCCTGCACCAAGGAGGGAGGGGGTTCCTGCACATGGTCTTTGCCCACCCCCAGACTTGCAAAATAAAAAATAAGCATGAGACAATAAAATAATTTTAAAAAATCAACTGTTTTTTATTAAGATTAAAAACATTGGCGGCACATCATTTAATGTAAATAAATTTAAATTTAGAAGTCATCAAACAAGTCGATGGGCCTCTATGGAAGAGCCCTTGTATGCCTCAAAAGACTCTTGATGCTGTCTCTTTCAGTTTTCAGAAGAAGACTGGTAGCTTTAAAAGAGAACTTCACTTCCTCCATAATGGTTCTCCTTAAATTTGCTGAAAGAGCCTTCTTGTATTTATTGCCTTCATAATTTACATTTTGGGTCCACTCGCTGTACAGCTCAAAACTGATGTGGTGTTTATAGATGAACTGGGAATATTTCTGAGGTATACCACTACATCTGATCTTGTATTTCTCCTGGACACTCTGGGGCAGGTCTCTCAGCATGATGTCTGGGAGCAGTACAATCCTGGGTGCTGGAGTGTGTGTGCTTCTGGCAGCAGGCCGGGATAGATGGTCGAGGAGAATGCTTTCCTCCTGTTGTGGCCTAGTTCTTACCGGGGTTGTCATCTCGTCCAACAGAAGGGTATATGTGTATCCTGGAGATGGAGCGGGTAAGTGTGATGGGTCCCGTGGTGTGCTTGGTGTTGGCATCATGAAGGTCAAATCCAGGGATTGAGAGGGTGCATGGGGGGGGGGGGGTGCGGGGTATGTGGTTCCTCCATGGGAGAATAAGGCGCCTCCAGGCTCCTGCGTCGGATATACAGGGGCTAGGACTTCAAGCAAAGAATAGAGCCCAGCATGCTGGCGACCAAGCTGGATCTGGTGCAAGGAGTGCTGCGGTCACCCGGATGAACATCTGCGTGGCTTGGTGCTGGAGGAGGTGAGCTGGTGGCTTCAGGATGAACATTGGCATTGCTGGGTGCAGGAGCTGGTGAGCTGTGTGTTTCAGTACGATCATCAGCAGGAATGGGTGCTGGAGTAGTTGAGCTTGGGGTTTCCGGATGAGCATCGGCGTGGATGGGTGCTGGAGCAGATGAGCTGGGGGTTTCTGGACAAGCATCAGTGGACAAAGGGTCACAGCGGGCAGATTTTTTTGAATCGGTGGCAATGGGCGATGGCAGTGAAAAGTCCGGGATGTCCAATTCGTCTTCAGTGGGTGCAGGGGCATTTCTTGTGCCCATCCAAAAAAGTTAATCCTTGTTGATTTTGACCCTTTTCTTCTTCACATAATAAGGGCCAGGGTTCATTGCCTTGGGAACCTTCAGATCCTTTTCTCTAGGCACCTTTGGCTTTGGCTTGAAAACAGCTTCCGACTTTAGCTTTCTTGTGGTTAGCACAGCAGAAGAAAGCAGGTTCCTGCATCCATAGAATCGGGATTGATCCATGGAAGCAGATGGGAAAATGTACAATACAGTATCTGTTCAAGAACTTGTTCAGACAGAGATCAGCGTGTGGGAGGCTATGTATTTTGTCTCACCTTTTATGCACTGTGTCCCTCTTTGAATTTTTTGGCAGCCGTAGAGACGAGCTGCAGGTGTTAAAAGTGGGCTTACTGTATATTTTACTTAACGTGTCGAGCGAGCTCCAATACATTATAAGTACGCCATCACTTATGTTGATTCAATGCACATTGAATATACATTGAATACACATCGAATATACATTCCTCTGTGCTTGATTTATTTTCTGAAGCAGCGATGCTGAATAAAGTTATTTCAAAGGATCTCAGCATGAGAATACAGGACATGTACAAGAGAGGACACTGAATTTTACAGATCAAACGCTGGTTACTGAATTCGGGCCTCAATTTAGCACAAAGTTCTGTCAGCTATCATGTCCATGGTCAGGCAAAAAGTGTAAAGCTTGGTCCCCCATTCAGTATTTTTGTTTTCTTTCTGTAATTACTGTATTACTAAAAAAGCTTCTTGCATATCAAAAAGCATGTTTATGTTTAATTGTTTTCTGTTCAATTCTTTTAGGCCCAAGCAATTACTGTACTACCGTACTTTGAGAAGAAAATACAAAATGTTGTTTTTTTCTCTTTCTGCTTTTATTACTCAAATTCTTCTCTTTTCCTTTAAACTGTAGGATGGCAAAGTGACTGTGGAGGAAATAAGCAAGGCTAAAGATGAGCGCTGTGCAGCAAGAGTCAAGACTGTTCAAGAGAACAGTCACAATATCACAGCATCTAAGACTAGCATCAGGATGATGAGACGCTAATTGGGATAGAAATATGGACGTGTCAAGTTAGTGTCTTACTGTAATAAAGTACTGTATAATATAATGTAATACTATATTATGCAAAGTGACAGAACAGAGTGACAGAACAGGGTTGATACTGTAATTACTGTGCAGTAGTTAGTACAGTATAGGCAACGTGTTGTACTGTACACTACTGTACTGTAGGTAAAAGTGTTGTTTTACTGTACCTGTAAAATTCTTCCTTGTCATTACAGAGCGTATCCAATGACAAGGGATGCCTACAAGTTAAAAAGAGTGGACCAAGCATGGGCATGGTTCGAAAGTGGGGAGACTTCTCAGGATATCATCTTTTCTGACGAGACAACTGTAGCTCTTGAGAGATTTGCCAATTTTGCATTCTACAAAAAAAGAATGCCTATCTCTGAAGCCGCGTCTCAAGCACCCAGTGAAGATGCATATGTGGGGTGCGATCTCTAGATGTGGACCAAGATACATAATAATATTTGAGGGTAAAATAATGTACAGCCGCAGCCCCTTTTATTCTCCAACATCTACGAATTTTTTCGGGTTTTTTTTCCGAATACCACGCCCTTCACTTCACTGCACCACATTCATGCCGCATACTGACCGCATTTATTCCGCATTAATGTTGCATTCACACCCGCGGTTGATGCGCGGTTGATGTGTTTATTGATAATGGTTCGGATTTAATTGGTTGCAATTCTTCGCGTATCCGCCAGATGGCAGATATTCATGAATTGTAATGCGCATGCGCTTCAGTAATGTGTCGACTTGCAGGTGTTTAAAAAAATACCACAGTGGTCCATTGTAAATTGGCCTTGGGACTGAAAGAAGTTACAATAATGTATCAATTTAGGCTTTTTATATTAAAAAAGACAAGCCTGGTTATTGTCCTGAGAGTCCCGCCATGAGTGCACAACTACTGTACTGTACACAGAATGAGGAAGAAGATAAAGACGGAAAAAATTATATTATTATATATATATATTAGTATATATTATATATTATTAATTAATATTATTATCAATGTGCATTAATCATGATTATTCACCGGCCCTCAATTTTCATCTGACAGATGAACTGAATAAAGACTGCACTTTGTATTATTCATGATTATTTTTATATTTGTATTTTTTGTTCCTGATAAAATAAAATAAATATTTCTTTACATTCATGATAATCATCATCATTGACAATACACACACCTACACCAAAGAAAAAGAAAGAATGACAAAAAGTGGTAATTTACTGCATCAACAACATGAATCAGATAATGTTTTTTTTAACTCTCAATTTTACAGTGCTGTGCAAATCAGATTTACATATCAAATTCAAGAAGGGATTATCAAAAGCGTTACCGTAAACAAAGCCTCAAAGTGTTGGGGGATGGATGGGTGAGTCATGCGTAGTAATCATCAGCCAGCTCCCTTCCCAAAGAGGATTACAGAGAGGTGACTCATAGCCAACAATAGGAAAATTAGGCACGCAGGCGCAGAGAGGTGATGCTCAGCTAGGGACGGACGATTAAAAACACAATGGCAAGCTTTAGAAACGGAATGGCTCTGGAGAGGTGTCTGTCGATAAGAGGTTCAAATCCTTGCTTGAGCGAGCCTTGTGTGTGCGTGGAGGAGGGGGGTACAGGATACAGCTGCATGAAGGATTAGCTGTACTGCAGTTCAAAAAAATGGCATATTTTCAAAAGGCAGGTCATCATAATAATTTGATCCCTACACCCCCAAATACATAAAAAGCACACAAATCAACCATGTGCAGTCAAACGCACAGTGTCGCAGTCAAAAGCTACAGCACAGATTGAATATCGTAATATCAAGATGGTTTAGGCAGGCTTGTGGAGAAAATAAAAATAAAAAATGAGGAGAAAAAA
>WSYH01004022.1:0-32837 GCA_036426205.1 Ascaphus truei
AGCCCACCTCCCGTTCCGGGCAGCTGCCGCTGGGATATCGGGGGCAGGAGGGGGAAGCGTCCGGCGGCAAGCTGCACCCACCCAGTCAAGGTAAGTGACCCCACCCAGTCACTGTCACCCACCCAGTCACTGACTGTCACCCACCCAGTCACTGACTGTCACCCACTCAGTCACTGACTCACCCACCCAGTCACTGACTCTCACCCACCTAGTTGCTGTCACCCAGTTACTGTCAACCACCCAGTCACTGTCACCCAGTCACTGTCTCCCACCCACCCAGTCACTCTCTAACACCCACCCAGTCACTCCCACCCAGTCACTGTCACACTGTCACCCAGTCACTCTCTCCCACCCACCCAGTCACTGTCACCCAGTCACTCCCACCCACCAAGTCACTGTCAAAATTCACCCACCCACTGTCATTCACCCACCCACTGTCATTCTCCCACCGTCATTCACCCAACGATCATTCTATTGTCATTCACCCACGAGTCAGTGTCATTCACCCACCCAGTCACCGTCATTCACCACCCAGTCATCCACTCACTCACCCACCCACCCAGGCAGGCAGTCACATCTCTTTTGTTGAAAATATAAAAATAAACAGGTTGCATTGTAATGTTTTTTTCTGTATCACAATAAGAAAACAGTTAAGTAAAAGTTGCGCGCGAAAATATATTTTTTCGTGGTAGTGGCGCTATGGGTTCGTTCGGGGGGGGGGGGGACCTGCTCCTTTCCTTTGTCCCGGGCCCCATGATTTCTGTTGACGGCCCTGGTCTAATCAAAGTGCAAATCACTTAAAATCAGTTTTTAGATCAGAACTCTTTGTCACCTATTTGGCCTCCTATTCAATTTCACGCTATTTATTCTTCTCGTCTTCTTTATTGGGATGAAGTACCATGCTCTTTATCCCTTTGCTCACCAACTCTATAATGCACTGATAACCTAGAGCCTTTATACCTTCTGCTTGCATGTTTCTCATCTTATCTCTTAGATTCAGAGCAGGGGTTCCCTTCTCCTCTAATGTTTTACACTTATGTCTTGAGATATTCGCCCAGTGTTGTAAAAACAATTTACAGTACACATACTATAAAGAGCTAATAATCCAATGTGCTCCTAAGGACCTGCATACGCGAACTTATCTTGAATGGTAAACTTCACTGGACCCGTCTGATCAACATGATATTGCTAATTGGACTTGTCTTTGTTTTCAGTTGAATGCCTATCTGTCAGGGTTTTATATTTAGACATAATCAAACAAACCATTAATCAAGGTGTATGAAAGACAAAGTAGTCATCTCCATTGATCACCGTATGGTACGTTACACAACTAATGAATCTGTCATATGCTTTTTCTGCCTAATCACCTCTATGGTTCAGTTGCACTTATCAGCATGTTTGCATTGAAGTGAAAGTTGTCAGTGGCAGCACACTTTTGACCTCTGCTTGATAAATTAACTGTAAAAGCTTTGGGAATGTGTGTACACACATCTACTGTAATTGTGAAAAGCACAATACCAAATAGCATGGCACTTAGAATTCATATTGTTTTTGTTTGAAAAAGAAAAGAAAAATTAAGTAGTAGTTTAAATTAGCAATGGTTTCACATGAGTAATAAAGTACTGTACGGTGCACAAAAATGTCAGCACAAAAATTTTTTACTTCCAATGTTTTTCTGAAACAGAACAATCCTGGAGGATTCACAGTGAAGTCTGTGCTCAGGGCATTGTCTTTAGATTCAATGAGAATAAGTGAGTCATTTGGATTTAAAATTGTTACTACAAAAGATTTTTCTAAAAAAAAAAAAAAAAAAATCATAAATATCGATCCAAAGTCAATTATTGAGTGGGTCTTGGTTGTTTTTCTTTGAAAATGTTATGAGTAGTGTTTGATGATGAGGATTCTGTATATTTGTTTATAAAATCTGAACGGTATATTCATGTTAGGTATTAACATCTGGGGCTGTAATTACATTTTGGATCCCAAATTTGTGTGATCTTGTTTTCCGTACCACACATGCATCTAATGAATAATGAAGCTGAGGTTTATTTACACCACTAGAGAATTGTTTAAATAGATAACTATGGATGCATTGATGATATGGGCATTGGTTTTTGTATGTTCAATATATTGGTATGTTGAATTTGAACATTTTGGGATATTGGTGTTATTGATATATTTTTTACTGTTTCAACATTTTAAATATAATTATTACATATTATATGAGAATGATATATACAGGGCGCAGTCACCACATAATAGAGTCTGGCACTCCAGGAGTCCCATGAAGTAGTAGCTTTCTGCTCGTTTTCTGGGGAAGATCGCATTCCGTGTTCCAAACACCATCTGGCCGGAAGAGGACTCCTTTTCCATTCGCCTCATTATTGATGACGCAATCAATGGATCGCTATGAGGAGCAATCACGTAATCGTAATATAACGGATGGGGCTGTGGGCACTCTGGTGTTGACATTTGGTATCCCACGTCAAGAAAATGTTTAGCAACTGGTTTATTAGTGTCAATTCTTTCAAGAGCCTTAGGCTGGTTCTATAGTGCCGGGGCGTAAGAGCCTTAGGCTGGTTCTATAGTGCCGGGGCGTAAGAGCCTTAGGCTGGTTTTATAGTGCCGGGGCGTGCTACGTCGTGCGCGCGCACGGCAGTTATAGATGGCTGAGGTCAGCCAGCCCTTCTATACAAGGGCTGCGCGTGCGCACGGCAGGGAGCAGGGAGCCGACAGACAGCGGCGAAGACGGTGGGAAGGATGATTTTGCGCCGCTACCGGCGCTCGTATCTATGTGTGTGGATGTGTGTTTGTATGGATGTGTGTGCGTGTGCGTGTGTCAATGAGTGCAAAAATAAAATAAAAAATTATTTATTAAACTTTTTTTTTCTTTAATAAAATCTTATTTAGGACTTGCTTCACTCACACAACCCATGGACACACATATACTCACATACACCGTACCTGTAGCTCCCGGCTGTATAACAGGGAAAAGCATGCGGCAGGTGTACGCACGTTCGCACAGGCACGCGCATGCGCACGTACGCAGTATAGAACGGGCCTTAAGGATTGAAGAACAATGATCATTCTTTCGTCTGTTCTGCCCACATAATACAGTAGAGGCTACAAGTGCAGACAAGTAAATAGATAACAGAAGTCGAGTCTCCGGTGAGGTGCTGTTTGAATGTTATCCTGTTTCCAGTGTGTGGATGTACAAAGCTGGATCCCTGGATGAGTGCATTCCCAGTACTTGATGCAGCCAGTTTTAGTGGCAAGTGACCATTTTTCATCCAAAATGATCAGACAACCCTGTTTTTAAATATGTTTCATAAAAGTTAGTATTTTGTCAAATCTTCTAATTAGCAGCATTAGGGAATATTAATATTTATTATAGCAAGTAATCATCACACGGTATATACATTGTGGGCCAGCTACTGGCCAACAAGACCTTGATTGGAACTGATTGGGGAGGGGGGCATTAGACAAAAGGTATAATTATATTCTGGGGGGTTATCCCCATAATGGATTTAGTAAATGTTACAAGAGTTGGCTCTGAGTTTTTAATTAATGCTATTTATATACATAAAATGCCGCTGGGCACCCTTACACTGGTTTACATTGGAGAAACAAATTTGTTATTAATATGCTAATTTAGATGTTTTTTACAGCATACAGTTGCTGTTTAGGTAACTCTGTATCAGAGTAAGTGAGTGACATACTGGCCAGCATATGCATATTCTGGTCAGAGCATTTTGGTAGGAAAATGCAAGAGTTATATTAATTTTCCATTGACTTGTATTAGATTGAGAGATTTGTTTTCAGTGAGCAAGGGGGAAAAAATTGTGTGTTTCAACACATAAATAGGCAGTCTTGGCCTGTATGATAAGTGGCAGTGCGACTTCATGTGCCATTAGCATTGGAATAGCAGTACATTTTTCATTCTAGGTCATGCATATTTACACTGTCATCTAAATCTGTTTTCACCTGTAATGCTGTACTCCTCTTCTCCGTTGTGTTCTTGGAAAGGGAAATAAAATATTTAAGAATAGCTCCCGTTCTTTCAATAAGAAATGAGGCATATGGCCGTATTCTAAAACCTCTTTGCATATCACTTTACATAGGTATTAAATAGCTACAAAAAAAACACTTCTACCACTTTAAGTGCTGATCAAAAATAACTCTTTCACCTTGTAGCCTGCTGGGGATGAGTGGTCACAATGCTACAATGCCACCGGACCGTACATGGTGCATTGGAAGTGGGACCCTGGCGTACCACTGTAAAGGTTAAATACTTGGGGGGTAGAAAATGCAGAACTTACAGATACAGAAACAGATATGGGGATAATAGGGGAGCCCCTGCTGCAGCCACAAATGAATGAATGATATTGTGAACGGTGCTTTGGGTGTATACAGTAGTAGAAAGGTGAGGGAAAGAACCCAATTTAGCACTCAGGTTCACTCTCTGAAGAATAGTGAATGGTTTAAAACATAATCTTTATTAATAACAGTATATATTAAAAAATGGTTGATAGAACGACGTACTGAAGGTAGGTAGATCCTGAATAAAATAGCCGTGTTGGCTCCGGATCAAACTCATATGTGTACCAGAGGGTTTTAATAAATAAATTAATAAAATAAAAAAAATAATTAATAAAAAAAGAGATACAGAAACAGGAATGGAGGAACCTACTCGATTAGCTGGCATCAACTACATGAACCTCTTTGCTGCCAGCTGGGCCAGCAACACATTGCAAAGCAATGCATTGTTGCTGTCTGGCAGTGGAGGGGTTAAGAAGAAAAAGGCCATGTGAAAACAGTGTATTGGTTTCCCATCCTGATGAAGGGCTTGTGTGCCGTGTTGATGCCGCTGTCGCTGGTTTGTGCGATGTGCTGTATTTCTATGGCTACTACATTATGATACGTGCACAGACTACTAGTATTTTTCGTATGCCTTTACATCGCGCGCCACTGTTTTGCTTTTGATGAATATATACACATATACATACACGCACATGTAAATACAGTAAAGGAAGCATGTATGTACTGTATATGTAGTAATCTGTGTGCTCCAGGTATTGTTTTCTTATGTTTGCTAATTTTTTCCTCTTTGTTTTAGTTTGTTTTAGAGGAAGTGGACATCACTCGTGCAGAGAACTCGGCTTGGTATGAGAGATATAAACATGACATTCCCGTTTTTCACTTAAATGGACAGTTTCTAATGATGCATAGAGTAAACTTGAAGAAACTGGAAAGATATCTTGAAAAATTGGAGCAGCAAGATGGAAAACCTTGAGACATTACCATGTTTTCAAGTTAATATGCACCTCTATTGACTCATTTCCATGTATGATGTGAATTAAAAAACGTTATATATTACTCTATTTCACTTGATTCTGAATGGTTCATGTTCCCTTATGATAATAAGATATTTGAATAGTTATTTGCATATACTTAAGAGTTGAGGATGTAACAAGCTAGTACATTTAACTTATTTTGTACACACATTTGTACTTTGGTACCTTTTTGTATTATTTGCATTATTATTATTATTCGCCTCAGGCCTTCAACTCCTCCACCCTCTGTATTAATGGCCAAGAATTACCCTGTCCTGCGGGGATTATTACTTAAGTATACTGAGGTTTTAAAACCTCCCAGTTGTCTTCTTCAAGTGTGCTGTCAGGATACTATATAAATGCATGCAATGTCCAGATAAAAAGGCCTGTGAACAGCTAAAGGTATAACAACCCAGTAAGTACATTGTCAACGTTGTATAGGGAATTAAGTAATAATATCATTAAAAGCTCTGCACAAAACAAAACCAAGCTCTATGATAAACGCTAATGTTGACCTTACAAAAGAATCTAGGCCTAACGCATGAATAACATTACATTACAAAAATACTTCAGTATGCAAGTGTACTCACATGTTCACAGTATTTATATTGTTCATGTTTTTGTGAAGTTGATTGTTTTAAGCTGGCAAGAGAGACTATGTTAATTAAAGCACTCTTGTCTATTCTGATTAAGAAAACTGGTTATTTTGATTCACTAGATGGTTCAGCTTATTTGTAATCATACATAAAACTACTCACTTATTTCTTTGAAATATATTTATTCACGACGTAATGTTTGTGATCACATAAGTGCTGTATTCACCATATAGTTTGACCTAGAATGGACATGCCACTTATCAGCATGGTGAAACATTATTGTGTAGTTTTAATTTAGTACTTTATATAAAAATCTGATATAAATTTTACAGCAGAGGCATTAGTATTTTGATCATGCTGCTTCCCGAAAGTGTCAATAAAGTCTTATCTTAATGCAATATGCAAAACCCGAACATTAATGTGATTGGTGCAGTAGAGGAGTGTACTATACAGTGGAAAAAGGCCAAACTCCAATAAAAGAAACGTGTGCATTTTCAATTGTGACCTTCAGTTCTTTGTTAGTACTTTGAAGAGAGAGCACTTACAATGACAGAGGGCGTTCATTTTTACATCTTTCTCTCCATGGCTCGTAGCCCAAATCAATTCAGAGAGGTAGCAATATGACACAAGTGTGCAAATAGTAAGCTTTGGAGATGTGAACAAGACAAAATGATAATCTTCTGCAATCATTTTGACATCAGTCTGGGGTCTGCTCTCTAATTTAGTACCAGAATGTTCAATAGCTAGATCTGTCCTACGACTTCCGGAATGAAACTGAAGTTCTCTCAATCGCAACTGGATTCAGCCCTATACAACAACACAAATATACACCCCATCCTGCCTTTATTATCGATCTCTGGTATGTTTTGAATAGCAAACGTTGTTTTGTTAATTGTGTGCTGCTAATCGTCCAACTTGTAACAGGTAGATTTATTGGGGGGGAGGGGAATCATGTGACTGCTTAGATGTATAAGAGTAACACCAATTTAAGGGAAAGCATTGGCAGGGTTAGCATTCCCATCTAAACTAATGCATCGTAAAGTGATCACCTTTAAGTGAGAATATATAGTTAGACTATTGTTTGACTGGGGGGGACAGGGGACTGGAGCTTCTGCAAACTCTTCTACACCAGGCAACAAACGGTGAGCTACTCTGACCACACTATGATCCCATGCTTGTTAGCCTACACACTTAACCCCTCCCCCTTTACATCTTATTTTACTGCTGCCTCTCCCAACACTGACTGTACACAACTGCCCCCCCCCCTCCCACCTCCTCAGCCCTCTGAAAACCCTGAATAGGCCCTAACATTGCAATGCAGCAAAACATTTTGACAAGGAAAAGGCACACCTCTGCTGTTTAGTCTGCGCACACTCACTTGGCTAACAGCTTCATGCAACATTACCTACCTCTGTGATAATGAACCTGGTATGTATCTCAACTTTGTTCTTCCATGTGGCCTCATGGAAATGTTACTCCCTCTATCCACCACAAACTCCCCCCTCCTGGCCCACACCCAACATCACCATACACCCTGGATTACTCAAAAGCCTTGCACTATCTACTAAATGTTAGTGGAGAACTCTGAAAACTACCACACCCACACCGCTCACTCTAATGGCAAACATCACAAATTTGACAATTTGCAAACAACTACTCAAATTTCTACTCATACTATTACTCTCTTTAGCAGGTGATGTTGAACTTAACCCAAGCCCTCCCTTTTCAACTCTGTCCCATACCCCTGAGAATACCCCTTCAAATTCCAAAAAGGTCTCTCTGTCACCCATATAAATATCCGGAGCCTGCTGCCCAAACTGGATGAACTAAGGGCATGGTGCTTTATGCATAAACCAAAAGCCATCGTTCTCACAGAAACATGGCTAACCCCTAAAACCCTTGATGCAAATACTGTATCGCCATTCAGGGATACTCCATTTCTAGGAGAGATAGGTCAAAGAGAGGAGGAGGGGTGTCATTTTATATTGCAGACACCTTACAATTTACACTGTTAAATTGCCCACTTTCTGTGAATTTTATTCTAAATGTATGCTATATGTTCTTTCCAGGCAATATATTTGAGTTATACTGCTGCGACACACTTTATTCAAGCAAATACCCAGTATGTACCTGGCAGATACCTGGAATGCGCCGCTCCTCACCTCAGACAAGCCCCGTTGCGTTTGCCTTCCCAGCCATGGTTCATGCCTGGCTGACGGGCGGCTGATCTGTTAAATGATAATGATTAGGATTTAATAGGCTGCAATGCTTCGCGTGTCTACCAGATGGCATAAATTCATGAATTGTAATGCAGTATATATATATATACTGTGCAGTATTGCAGCCAGCGGGAATAAAATGCTTCAATCCCTGCCTGGAAAATAACGCAATGCACTCGGGCAGAAAACAGTCACAAACCTCAATACACCCGAGTATACCCGAATTCGTGGGACTAGCCGAGCTCGAATAAAGTGTGTCGCCAGTGTATATGGGTTAGTAGCCACTCTCGCAATTAAGGCTTAATGAGTGCTTTCAATATAGTCTATAGACCACTCTTTTTTTAGAGATGGTTTATATGGCTGTTTTAGAGTGTATATACATCTATTTTGGATGTTACACATAAGGGTCAGATTGGGCTCTATATCCATATCATATTACTCCTTGGATAAGACATTGTATTGGTCTTAATACAATTTAATGGTTATAACCTGTATGATCTATATTGATTGATTATATAAATCATGTCTGAATAGTTATGCTTGATATATCCTTACTAGACCTTAGACCAGATATATACAAGAGAGAACTAATAATACTTATATTGTTCTATGATCTATTGTTTTTATTTGTATTTCTTGTCTTATAAGATATAATGAAACATTACATATTATAACAATCAATGATTTTTTTCTAACTAAGATGCCATTACAGTGATGTATCTGTATCCATTAGTTTATGTTTAATGACAATTGGGGATTGACAGAACCTGCCCCAGCTCCCAAATTATTCTGTTTTTTTTTGTTATCTTAATTACCTTTAGGTGTTACACACCAATTAGATTGTGGGCAGGGAGGTTTATATAGTACCCTCCCCCCTGTCCCTACACTATACTTCTTGAGAAAGAACACTAGCTGTTCGAAACGCGTGGGAGGAGGTTTTTCTTGTTCTATCTATGGATCGTATCTGTTTTTATGTAGTCTAATAAAAGTTTTTTACTTTTAACCTACTGGTGAGTACTGTACCTGAAAATTTCCCGCTTTCCGCCTTATGGAAGCGACCCTCTCCCTTGGTTCAAAAGCCTCCCGGGAGGAACACTCACGATCTAGTATGCTGTGCTGTTATGGAAACTCGGACGTCCAGGAGAAATAATTGAGACTTAGTTGTTTTCTCAGCTACCTCGTTTATTGTTTCAAGTGCATAAGCTTTTATAGGCATTCGTGACGTTCCCTGGAACACTCCAATATGTATCACAAGTTTACATACGTCAATAACATCTTATCATATTGTTATGAGTCATTGACACACATTGTTATTCCAGCAAAAACTATATGCTGGGGGGTTAAAATGTTCTAGGAAAAGTATCAACAAAAAGTCCTTGATACTAAACTACGGCGTAAGCGGTTTTCTTACACAATAACAAGTTGTATACAATAACAAGTTGTTTACGAATCTAGGCTGTTAAGGCAAAATTCATTATGGTTATAATTGTAGACATAATGAGTGGCACACAAAATGGACACATACCCCTAATATATTCATTAACAGTACCCTTAAGGAGCGGCTGCCTTTTTTGATACTTCACATTCTTGCTAATCTATGCACAGACCAGAATTTAACACTAATTTTCCGATTACCCGCCTCAACATTCAAATCTCCCGCTAACTCGGTAGAAGGAGAAAAATTACGACTTGGAGCAGAGAGTTGGCATGCCTGCATTCGCTAGAGAAATGTTGCCGTTTTTATTGCTTGCAATGTTATGGAAGCAGAATATTGTAACGGACTCGCGGGAGGCAATTAATGGCTGGGGTTGTGTAGACAGGGCCCAGTGCACTGCTTTGCCCGGGGGCCTATAATGCTGTTAAGACGGCCCTGGTTCCAGGAATGGTCACTCTGGTGCCGCCGGACCCCCGTCACTGTAAAGTTTAAGCGTAAAAGCTGTAGAGCATACAGTGTTGTTTTTTAACTTCATTATTGGACTGATAATGCACATTTTATATCAATATCAACCTTTAGGGAATCTAGGCCTATGTGTCATGTTAAACTTCCCTGTAGAATGTATGACCCTAACGCCTCCTTTTGACACGTTCCAAATCACAATCTCACGCCCACTGGGTAAAAATTGGAGAGATGAAGTTGATACATTACATTAATGTTGCTCCATAGTTGTCCAGAAGTGTCAGTTCTTCCTGCTACACATCAAATTCAGTAGCAAGAGAATAACCAGGGTTGGCGCTCAAGAGGAGATAGTGCCATAAAGAAATAATTCAAATTAAAACAGTGAAATAGTGACACCCTCTGGTAACCAGGGCTCACTACAAGAAATTAACCCCAAAAAGTGCAATAAACATATATAATAAAACGAATGAATAAACAAAGGATACCCACTCAACCTAGACAAGATGAGAAAGTCTTCGTTTCCCCGGAGACGTGGTGGGTAGAGGTGACAAGGGAGCGGGACACCATGCACATGTAAAAGAGGAGAGATCCCAAAAATAGTACAATACTGTAAAGCACAAAAATGATATTCCTATGAAATTCTGCAAAGATTATACTCACAAGCAGACAGTGAGTAAAGGCATTTCACACATAAAGTGTACACGAACAGTAGTCCCACGTAGAGGGGCGTCTGGGGACCAGGATGGAATGGATAGGGTGCACTACAGCAGAGGACAAGAACACACCATAGCGCGAACTGTGCAACAATTTAATAAATTAAAAAACACTTCACAAGTGCTCACTTACAAAGTATAAGAAAATATCAGGCAAAAAGGAATCAGAGGTACAGGCATATGATGATCTCACCGCCCCTTCCTCTCCAGGAATCGCGATTAGGTTTGGAATGGAGATGCTCCGCCACAGGTGCTCCTAATTGCGGCCGCAAGAAGCAACGAACAGCTCGGTGTCTCTCCTCCACGTGTCTTGGTATCTGCCTCGATTCGACGCGTTTCGCTAGAGAACTAGCTTCGTCAGGAATCTGGCACCCTATCCTACACTTGCTCTTAAATACAATCAATTCGCTCTTCATTGGTGGTGTATAATGGTCTCTGGTGACGTGGAATTGATGCGCTGCATCTGTGACCAAAGTCACCCGGGATACATGATACAAAGCCAATCCAAGATGGCCGCCGTCGGGACAAAAGCTTACAAACACCTTGTATAACTTTATCAGCCACATTGTCTTAGTGGCACAGTGTTGGGATACATGATACAAAGCCAATCCAAGATGGCCACCATTGGGACAAAAACTTACAAACACCTTGTATAACTTTATCAGCCACATTGTCTTAGTGACACAGTATTGGGAATGGACAACAGGTCACAACCCCTCTTAAATTGAGTAGTCAGCAAAGAAAAGACATTGCATACAGTTAGAGATATACCCAAAATATATCCAAAAACAATGTTTATACAATACTGATAAAAATTAAAAATTAATTCTAAAAGTGCATTTTGAAAAGAATATAAACATACTTAAAAAATACATACAAATCTCAATTATTGCTACTGTTTAAGATTTTTAATGGTTCACTCTAATAGTTAAATTACAAATTAAAAAATAAAGAATAATATCTTTATTACAATAAAAATAAATAAATAAAGACTGCTAAAATTCTAACTAATTCTAATGGCTATCCTTGTAGTCCAACCAGGCAGCATGTATGAAATAAAAGAGAACAGAGTTAGCAAGCACATAGTATACTTTCGGAAAATATCTTAAAAAGGCCACATATTGAAATTTTAAAACAGTAAGAAAAAACTACAAAAGTCCACTATCATTTCGGGTGATGTATCATGGTCCAAAAGTGTAAAAAGTAATAAAAAAGCAGAAAGATTTTTGGGACAATATACAAATACCAACCAGTAGTCTATTTATTTGAAAAATTAAATTTTTTATAATATTGGTGGTTGAAAAAAATATTAGTAATTGCTTTTTGAATATATAAGATCTCAAGTCATATTCATTGAAAGCAACAACATACCTTAGTGAATCCGATATGTATCAAACATACATGTAAAAGAAAGAAGCATAAAAAACAGCAATGAAACATGGTACATTCACCCATCTTAACATCACTGGTTTCACATCTCATTACAAACGTCAGTAAAGAAAAATGTATTGCAAATTAAAATGAGGTAAGGTATAATCACACTAAGAAAGCCCCCAACTCAAACTTTTAGAACGAGAATATAAAAAAGAGAAATTAGATGAGGCCATTCGTAAAACCAGACTATAGGACAGAAAAGACCTTTTAAGACCTAGAGTGAAAGGGGATAATTCCAGCCAAAAGACAAATTTAGATTGGGCCTTTCTCACTAACTATAACAGAGAAGCAGTCAATATAAGGAAAATAATAAGAAAGCACTGGCATCTAGTGAAGAATGATCCAGTGCTTAAAGAAATCGTACCTGATATGCCTCAAGTTATATATAGGAAAAGTAAAAATCTGAAGAATCAACTAGCTCCTAGTGCCCTGATAGAGGAAAAAAAGATCCTCAATGATAACTGGTTGAGACCGATCAAAGGCTTTTTTGGCTGTCTTTCATGTAAGGCCTGTAGGAATAAAAATACAACTAACAGGTCCTTTCGGTCAAATGTTACAGGAGAAACTTTCGACATTGACAGCCAAATCACGTGTCTTACAGAATATGTCATTTATGTACTGGAGTGCCCATGCGGCCTCCAATACATAGGGAAGACAACACGACCTCTCAAAGTGAGAATTTTAGAACACCTGGGTAACATCAGAAGAAACTTCCCACACACAGTGTATCTCGACATTATGAACTGTCACCAATCAGATCCCAATAGCTTGAAATATAAAGGGATTGAACACGTAAAACTACACTGGAGGGGCGGTAACAGGGAGACAAAATTAACAAAGAGAGAAACACACTGGTTTTATAAATTAAAAACTCTAATCCCGTCAGGTCTCAATGCTGATTTTGAGTTGGGGGCTTTCTTAGTGTGATTATACCTTACCTCATTTTAATTTGCAATACATTTTTCTTTACTGACGTTTGTAATGAGATGTGAAACCAGTGATGTTAAGATGGGTGAATGTACCATGTTTCATTGCTGTTTTTTATGCTTCTTTCTTTTACATGTATGTTTGATACATATCGGATTCACTAAGATATGTAGTTGCTTTCAATGAATATGACTGGGGATCTTATATATATTCAAAAAGCAATTACTAATATTTTTTTCAACCACCAATATTATAAAAATTTAAATTTTTCAAATAAATAGACTACTGGTTGGTATTTGTATATTGTCCCAAAAATCTTTCTGCTTTTTTATTACTTTTTACATTTTTGGACCATGATACATCACCCAAAATGATAGTGGACGTTTGTAGTTTTTTCTTACTGTTTTAAAATTTCAATATGTGGTCTTTTTAAGATATTTTCCGAAAGTATACTATGTGCTTGCTAACTCTGTTCTCTTTTATTTCATACATGCTGCCTGGTTGGACTACAAGGATAGCAATTAGAATTAGTTAAAATTTTAGCAGTCTTTATTTATGTTTATTTTTATTGTAATAAAGATATTATTCATAATTTTTTAATTTGTAATTTAACTATTAGAGTGAACCATTAAAAATCTTAAACAGTAGCAATAATTGAAATTTGTAAGCATTTTTTAAGTATGATTATATTCTTTTCAAAATGCACTTTTAGAATTAATTTTTAATTTTTATCAGTATTGTATAAACATTGTTTTTGGATATATTTTGGGTATATCTCTAACTGTATGCAATGTCTTTTCTTTGCTGACTACTCAATTTAAGAGGGTTTGTGACTTGTTGTCCATTCCCAATACTGTGTCACTAAGAAAATGTGGTTGATAAAGTTACACAAGGTGTTTGTAAGTTTTTGTCCCAGCGGCGGCCATCTTGGATTGGCTTTGTATCATGTATCCCAACATTGTGTCACTAAGACAATGTGGCTGATAAAGTTATACAAGGTGTTTGTAAGCTTTTGTCCTGACGGCGGCCATCTTGGATTGGCTTTGTATCATGTATCCCGGGTGACTGTGGTCACAGATGCAGCGCATCAATTCCATGTCACCAGAGACCATTATACACCACCAATGAAGAGCGAATTGACTGTATTTAAGAGCAAGTGTAGGATAGGGTGCCAGATTCCTGACGAATCTAGTTCTCTAGCGAAACGCGTCGAATCGAGGCAGATACCAAGACACGTGGAGGAGAGACGCCGAGCTGTTCGTTGCTTCTTGCGGTCACAATTAGGAGCACCTGTGGCGGAGCATCTCCATTCCAAACCTAATCGCGATTCCTGGAGAGGAAGGGGCGGTGAGATCATCATATGCCTGTACCTCTGATTCCTTATTGCCTGATATTTTCTTATATTTTGTAAGTGAGCACTTGTGAAGTGTTTTTTAATTTATTAAATTGTTGCACAGTTCGCGCTATGGTGTGTTCTTGTCCTCTGCTGTAGTGCACCCTATCCATTCCATCCTGGTCCCCAGACGCCCCTCTACGTGGGACTACTGTTCGTGTACACTTTATGTGTGAAATGCCTTTACTCACCGTCTGCTTGTGAGTATAATCTTTGCTGAATTTCATAGGAATATCATTTTTGTGCTTTACAGTATTGTACTATTTTTGTGATCTCTCCTCTTTTTCATGTGCATGGTGTCACACATCAAATTCAAGCAGGTATTAGGCCTGGCCATTGTCCATGGACACAAATATGCAAAATACATGTCTAATATGTAGTATTCGTTCCTGTTGTAATCTCCTGGGTTTATCCGTGGTTTCTGTTTGCAAGAGGAGCTTTCTGGAGGGACAACTCAGCAAGGTCTTTCCCCCTTACTCAAGTATCTTCATTGTCAATTTTTCCAGCTATATTCTATTTTTGAGAATTGTTGATACAATTTTTGGGGGAAAGATACTGGATACATCAGAATCTGCTAAAAGTGCGTTATCGCTTTCCGGTAAAAAATAGAATAAAACACACGTTAATACATATTCAATATTTCTGCCGTTTGGAAAAAAACATGATGTGCCATTAAACCTTGCGTTATTTGTAGCGATAAATGACTTTTATAAATGACGCATTGATGGTAAAATGGCTGAAAAACTCACAGAATGGTCCTAAAATGGCAGAAAAACATTGCGAGATCATTCTATGTAGAAAACTATAAACTCCCATGTTTTCATGAAACATGTTGGGAGGGATTTAGAACAAATTAGGCTATAAGGAGTTGGAGGTTTGTTTGTGTTTTAGTGCTTTTTATTGCTATATTTGCATGAGTTGTTCTGTGATATTAGTTGTCTGCCTGTGTGGGTGCTTGTGTGCTTGAGTTTGGGCTGTTTTGTTGTACTTTGGAAGTTGTTTGTCTTTTGTCTGTGTCTTAATATTTGTTGTGTCATTGTGTTCAGTAGTGTGTAGTGGGAGTGTGAAAGATGGGGAGACTGGAGTGAGTGGAGTGACTGAAGGATGTTTGAGGAATGTTGGTGGGAGGAGTGAGGAGTTTTGCTGGGACTGAGGAGTGAGGAGCAGAGGAGTTGTGGGGAAGAGATTAGAACAGATGGGACCTAGATGAGGCAAAGGTTAGGCCAGGTTAGATGGGGAGAGGACAAAAGGCCATGGGAAGAGATTTCAGCCAGACAGAGAGCAGAAAGCCAAAATGTGGGCAATGTTACAGCTTCCTGGCATAGATGTTGCAGAGAGAACCTGGCACAGATGTTGCAGAGAGATAGCGGCAAAGGAACCTGAAGTTAGTTTTCATCAGTTTTCTGACGAAGTAAATCAGTTCCAAGTTGGAAAAATAGTCATTCACTACCAACAGATTCTGGGTAGCCTAGCATTCAAGACCTCAGTAGTAGGCAAAAAATCACATGTGGTGAACAATTTCAAATGCTGTAAACAGTGTGGGTTTATTCCCAAGAACAATACGGCATTGTAAAAATAGATACTCAGACATTTAAAAGAAAAGTAAATGAGGAAATTAGTCATGACTCATGAGGATGCACACCGAAGAGGGACGGGTGGAGATCCACCACTTAATCATACACACCCCATGAGGAGCATCTTAAAAGTGTCATCCATAAGGGATATTGTTGTTGGGATCCTTGGTGTCCGAGACACAGTGAGACCAAAATCCCAAGAAGAGGAAGCAGGTAAACACACTACGCAAAGTTACAGGTGAACTACACCAAATAATGTTCTAAAAGTATCATTTATATAGCATCTAAAGAAGGATTGATGGGCTGGTCACTGATATAAGAAGTCTGAAATATATTTACAAACTATTTTCCCTACAACATTACAAACTAATATAGTCCATGACAAGGTAAATCCCAAAACATTGTCTTTTAGATATTAGGTGGGACACCACATATAATCTTACATTACGTCATCCAATGCCTTCTACCTATGAAGAAGTCACCATACAACGAGCAGCAGATTCTGCTGAGGAAGTGGCCCTAATGTTAGAGTCAGTGCCAACAGAAGAGATGGCTGAAAAAAGACTTGTGACTCTTGTGCAGCCAGCTCAACATCAACCACAACTGGCTATGGCATTGGAGGCAATATAGCTATATGGTGATCTACAAAAAACAACTGATGCACAAACTGAATCTTATTCACGAGGACATCAGTCATCTTAATCAAACCATGCATGTTCACACAGCTGCCACAAGACACACAAAGACACCAGCTATAAATTCAAAATTCAGAAGAATTAACTGCAGGCTACTCAAGAGCAGGGCCGTCAACAGGGTGGGTCTGCCGGGGTTGGCGTCCCGGCCTGGTGAGTCGAGGGGTCCGGCCAGCACTGCAAGTTGGGCCCGACCTCTGGTCAGGCCCGTCTGCCAGTCTTCTCGGCCCCGGCTCTTCCTTAGCAGCAGCCTGCGTGACTCTATCCCTGTCCCATGCCGACGGGCCTCTCCAAAGTCAGCGCGCCGGAAGCAGTCTGACGTTAGCGCTCTCTGCTTCTGGCGCGCGATGGCATGAGAGGGAGGCCTGTCAGAAGCTCGGCGTGGGACAGAGGGATAGAGGCATGCAGGCTGCTGTTGAGGGGAGAGTCGGGGTCCGGCCGCGAGATCACCGGCAGCCGGGCCTGACCAGAAGTTGAGTCCAACTTGCAGTGCCAGCCGCCGGGCCCCCACAACCACTGGACCTGGCCTGATCATCCACGAGGTAAGTCTTTCTTTTTTATATGTATTGTGGGAGTCTTTTTAATATGTATGGGGGGGTGGGAGTCTCTCTTTTTATATGTTTTTTTTTTTTTTTTAAATATGTATTGGGGAGGTGGAGGTATTTTGAATATGTATTGGGGGCTTGGAGTTATTATTATATGGGTTGGGGAATTGTTTATATCTATTGGGGAGGGTTGTTTTTTTATGTGTGTGCGCGTGTGTGTGTGTGTATGTATATATATATCTGTACTGTATATATATGTACTGTATATATATGTACTGTGTATATATATACATACATATATATATATATATATATATATATATATATACAGTGTTCGACAAACCTATACATTTGCTCGCCCCGGGCGAGTGGATTTAACCCCCGGGGGAGTAAATATTGGCCCAAGCAGCACAAGTTTGGTACTAGGTGGCGAGGGCAGAAGTGAAAATTGCGCTTATTTTATTGGTTGTGTATATATAAATAAGATTATAATTCCAAACTTTGTGCCCTGGTTCATGAGTTGTGTGAATTTGTGAATAATGGTTATTCTGGATCCAGGTTCACTTGTAGCATGTGAGAAGATCCATGTAGCTTAACTCATCCCCTTTTTAAAGCACACAAAGTCCTGACCAGGGAGGCGCGAGCTTCCCCCCCCCCCCCCCCCCATCACTAGCATTAATTTTGGTTAATGTCCATACGAGAGGACACAGTCTGGAGGTTAAAATGGCCGCGGCTTTGTTATAATAATAACATATCATAACTGAGGTAGCGTGCTGCCCGTCCGCGCCAGAAAGTGCTCGGTGCTGGGCAATGCAAGAGGGGGCACCCAGGAAGTTGTCCGGTGACCTGACCCCGCTTCGACCTGCTTTACCAGCCCCGAGCCCCCTCTGGCAGGACAAGCAATCTACCAGTAGGTAATTTTTTTGTGTGGCGAGTAGATTTTTTGGTGATTGTTCAACCACTGTGTATATATTATATAATATATATATAATATATATATATAATATAATATATATATATATATATATATATATATTGTTTTTTTTATATATGTATTGGGTAGGTGGGGTTTTTTGTATGATTTTGGGTGATTGTATATATTTGGGGATGGGGATTTTTTTTGTATGTATTTGGGGGTGGGAAGTTTTTTGGATATAATCTTGGGGGATGTGGTGGGATGGATGGGGAGGATTGGTGTGAGGAGAGAATTGTGATGGGGTATTGGGGGAGGAGAGGGGGGGAGCGAGAAAAGAGGGAGTAAGAGTGAGACATCGGAGAGAAATACATGCGAGGTGGGAGAGTGAGAGGGGGTGAGACGGAGGGAGAGAATACATGGGAAGAGAGGGGGAAGAGAGGGGGCTGGCTCGTGAGGTGTGAAATGGGGGGGGCGGCTTGCAATACCGCCGACACGGGGGAGGGTGGACCCTGGTTAAAATGTTTGTCCTGGGCCCCACGATTTCTGTTGGCGGCCGTGCCCAGAGCACAACAGACTTCTGCAACAGATAACATGAACCCTCTGTAAAACATTAGTAAGACCCCACCTTGAATATGGAGTACAGTTTTTTGCACCACTCCATAAAACAAAGACATTATTGAACGAGACAAAGTGCAGAGAAAATCCGCCAAAATAATAGAGGATATGGAAAATCTGACTTATGAGGAGAGGCTAGCAAAATAGATTTGTTTACATTGGAAAAGAGGCGTCTAAGAGGAGATATGATAACTATATACACATATTCGCGGACAATACAAGGAGATTTCAAAAGAACTATTCATCCCACGGGCAGTACAAAGGACTGGGTCATCCCTTTAGGTTGGAGGAAAGAGAGATTTCACCAGCAACAAAGGAAAGGGTTCTTTCAGTAAGGGCAGTTAAAGCAGCAGTTCAAGCAATATCATACATGTGGTGTTTTTTTTTTTTAATAAATTAGTTCTGTACTATGGAAAATACATGTAGCATTTAAAAAATTAAAAAAATAATGTTTTTTAAAGATATTTTTAATGTTTCTAATGTAGGAAGCATTTCCAAAGTGACAGCCCCTTCCCCCTCCGATAGGCTCTGGTACTTGAACCCTGCCCTCTCTCTAGCAGTGCACCAATTGTATCTAGTAACTGCTCAGTACATAAATATTCCAGAACTACATTCCCATAATGCTAATTAAAACCCCGAGCAAACCCCCCCCCCCCAACTGCTGCCACCGACGGGCCTGTTTAACCCCCCCTTAAATCTGGCCCGTACCGCCATAACCTCGCTCGCTGCATCCCGACCCTTCTCCCAAAAACTGAGCTGCCGCTTTATTGGGTTGTGTTACCTGCCGAGGCGCCATATTCTTTACCGAAATTGGCGTTCGTGCCCTCCCCCTCTACTGTCCTTCTTATAACATTTGGACTTGGGGTGCTGGCCCCCGCACCCGGCGCAGCTATGCTGGAAATGACAATTGGGGAATCTGCATTTTGACTCGTTAAAACCCCAGCATATAACCGACTGTTTACCGACTGCGCGTCCCCTTCCTGCCGGCCGCGCGAACCATTCCGAACCCTCCTGTGAATTGTTACTGCCAGTGTCCCCTTGCGCGCCTACCCCGCGAGATGTTGAACCTCCTCCCCCCGAAATGTGATCTAAGTATAAGTCGACATCCTTACGGTCCCACGTAACTACCCCTTTATTCTCCTGCATACTTTGCCTGAATTCCACGTCGTATGTCCACCATCCCATTCCCCCATGTTTTTGAAAAGCCTTCCTGATAATGTCCTGATATTTAAACAACGCGGTGCATAATTGTGGCTCCTTTTCCCCCACTACACCTGCCAATATCCCAAACGCCTGCACCCAGTTACCGAAAGTGCGTGGGTACAACCGTCTCTCTACATCCTCCTTCTTAGCTTCCCCTTTCTTTTCGGATCTCGCTACTGCTTCGTTGTACCCTGGAAGCAATGTCAGTAACTCCACATAGTCCCCTGCCCAAATTCTTTCCTTCACCTCGTCTGACAGGTGCGCGCCCAGGGACCGGGTGACCGCTGTATACGAATCACCGTATGCCGCATCCCCTACCCTCTTTGATTTTGCCGTCGCTACTGGCACCCCCGTCCCTGCCCCTTCCGCTGGTCCTCCTACTGCGCTAGCTGCTGCTGTTGCTCCCGCTCCCTGCCCTGACCCCCCCCTCTGTTGTTACCTGGCTAGCTGCTGATCCCGCGCCCCCGCTAACGCCTGCTTCCCCTGCCGAAGCCTGTTCCTGTGTAACCGCTGACGCGCTTGCTGCTCCGGGGTTCGCCCCCGCTGCTGTTCCTCCTTGTGCCTCGCTAGACTTACCTACGCCTGCCGCTAGCAACGCAGCCTGAACGACCTTCTCCATTTTGCTGATCAGTCTCGCCTCGGCATTGTCCGCTGCCCCCGCTACCGAACTCTCCGGTATTGGGGAACCTCGGATGCCTGGCGAGGTAGCCACTCCTACCTGCGTAGCTCTCTTACGTTTACCCTTTGGAGTCCCCGTCCCCGGCGGCGATGTGAACCGCCTGTTGGGACCAACCTCGAGGCCCTTGCCCCTCCGAGTTCTGTTTGCAGGCCCGCAAGGGCGCCCCGTCCACTTACGGTCCAGCCTGTCCTGTAAGAGAAAACAAGATTGAAACGCCCAGCCGGATTCATCCACTCCTAATCGGAAGTCCACCATCCAGGGCTCCAGCCCATCCCCGCACGCACCCCCTGCGGGCCCCACGTGCTCCTCTCCTCCACCCTGGGCGCCGTTCGCCCCTACCATGGCCCGTCTGTCGATCAGCTCGTGGCCTGACCCGCGCCGCTCTCCCCGCGCCCAGCGGTGGGATCCTCCCTCCATGTTGGCCTCATATCCGTGCTCATACCTATGTATATATATCTATATACATAACTATGCACACACTTTTTTTTTTTTTTTGAGACCAACCGCCCCCTTCCGTTCGCCCTCCAGGCTGCGTCCCCTTCCCCACGGCCTCTCCTGTGACCAGGCTGTGGCCTTCCCACCCGTCGCCACTGACTTACCCTTCTGCTTCCCTGTAAGCAACCCGACCGGATGTCGTGCTCCGCCGCTAGTACAGCCCTCATCGCTTGATGACGGCCATGCGTCGGCCCCCAATGTCCGCCCCTCTCCCGTGGGCCCTCTTGCCCGGCGCCGTTGAATAGGCAGGGGAAGCTGCGCCACGGAGGGGGGGTACGCAACGAAGGGGGGGAAGGGCCCACCCCCCCGAGCACCACGTGGGCCCGTGCTTGCCCCTATCGGATGCCACGTAGGGGCAGGGGTCCCAGCGCCTCTTCTCCTTCACCCGCCCCCCCTTGTCCTGCTCCCCCCGCGTGACCACTACCCCAGCGGGATGTGGCACTACATGGGAGTGAAAACCCGGCGCCTCTCCTTCTTCACCCGCCCGCTCCCCCCGCGTCACCGCTACCCCTAGCGGGACGCGGCGCCACGTGGAGCCGTGGAGCGCACCCTGCGGGAGTGATCCCTGGAGAGAACCCTTTTTCCTCCCCCCTGCCCCCCTCCGGCGCTCCGGTCCAGCTGGAGGACGGGGGCGGCCATGCAACGGCGAGCATTAGCTACCGCGCTCCTCCTGCGACAACCCCGCAGGCTTAGGACCGACCCAGCCCCATGCTGCGCACCGCCGATGAGGATGGGGACGGGTTCCCTCTCCTCCCTGCATCCCGCCTCCCCCCTCACCGCCGATTCAAAATCGTGGCTATACAGGAGGGGAGAGTGCCCAGGATTGACCCCCCTTTCGGGGTCTTACCTTAATTTAAATTGCAGTGGAGGAGAGGGATGTCCGAATCCTTGGCCAGCCAGGAGCAAGAGGCCGGACCTCCCTCCTGGCTGGCAGCTTTAATGCTGATGCCCCTCCCCCGGCCGCCCTTGCGGCCAATCCGGTTCGGGGAGGCCGAGCCCCCCGGTCACGTGCTGTGCCGCCCATACAGGCTAGGCCCGCTTCTTTCTATTTTCTTCAACTTTATTGAGTGGGGTTAACAGAAATATAAAAGTAATTGCATGTAGTTTGTGGTAGGAAGTCTCTTGTGAGGAGAAGTATCCCATTTGAGAGGTAGTGGCTTTGGTATCATTGGAAGGTAAAAAGGATTCCTTTCTAAGGGAGCAGTGGAAGACGTTTCAACTCACTTTGGCTGCTGTTGAAAAGAGAGAGCACACTTTTCTTCCCAGACAGGAACAAGCCAAGGGGGATAACAATATACAGATAAAGGCAGGGGGGGAAGGCTAGACCAATCTCAAACTATGAGCATTTGGAGGTTGCCAGGGCAACTGAAAAGTGGCTTGTGGAAAAGGTGAAATGTAACAACTATGTTGCAATTTACACAGCAGCACTGACTGCTTGAACAGGAAAAACATGCAACTTTCCCTGGGAAGAGCTGGCAGTGTGAGAGCAGAAAAAATATACTGAAAATATACAATCCTGTTCCAGGTGTAACGGGTTTTCTGGCCTTGCCTGACCCACCCAATCTCACATTGGCCCCTGTGGTCTAACAAATCCCCATTACAGTGTAGTGTCTGGTGGTGCACCTGTTGGCAACAGGACTCCTGAGTCTCCCGCATGATGTTGTGTGGGGATTGCCAACCCAAACAGGCAGCTGAGGTAGTGTGCTTGAGTCCTACCTATATCCAGTGCAGCGCCTCCACCTCATCAGGATCCCAGCGTCCGCTTGTGGATGGTCCTGGTGAGGAACTCCTCTGTGGTGCACTCCTCTGTGTAATCACTCCACACTTACACACAAGGGTATGAGTTAACAAGATCATCTTTATTGACTTGCGGCGGGCCAGCTGCCCCTCACAGCGGTTGTACTCAGCCGCTCATGTTCATCGCACTTCCCTCTGAAAGGTGTCCTTTCCCAAATTGGTGGATTCCCTTAGGGATAGTCCCTGTGCCAGGTCCCTGGTCAACAGTCTTATGAGCTCTGCCTCCAGTCTGTACTCAGACTTGCTCCTCGTTTCATCATCTACTACCAGCTCAGCAACAACCTTTGACATAACCTAACTTTTGAGCAGTTCTGTGCCTTATGTATCCTCTGGGGGCTGGCACAACTCTGACATCACTCATCATGGATTCAGAGCATGTGACCACTCCCATCCATACATAGGGCACCTCACCAGGGTGTGAGGGCAAACCTCCATAATTACTGCTGGCATGCCCATAACTTACCAGGCCTTACTGTCAGCAGGAGAGATGACTGTAGCCATTTTACAGCATGGTTACATTCTCCCCCTGGTGAATCCCACCGTCCCCGGCTGGGACCTAAATTTGAAGTACCTTTCTTCAGGAAGCACTGTAAAATGAATGACACACATAATTAGTCACAACATTGACAGATTTCACAAAACATTGCGTCAAGCAAGCCCTGACCAGCAGCCACTAACTTACGCAACAGCCATCCTGTTCCCCCTAATAATAGTGACGAGGGTCATGTTTCTTAACTTCCCGACCCCCCATGTCCAGGACGGTAACACTATAATCGCGTGGCAACCCCCTTTCAGGTCGATACACCACTTTGTGCTTATAGACATTCCTGCCTATACTCCACACCCGCATAAGGTGCGCTATCCTCTCCTCAGCTCTGCTGCCCTTAATGGCACCCCCTTTATTCACCATATACTCCTCTATGGTCTCTCGCAACCATCTGTCCCTATTGTCCTCAATCTCCTGCATGAGGGGTTCTGGAACGTAGGGATATTCCAAGCCATGGGAATATTTGTATTTGGCGGTAATAGCCCTCTCAGCCCGGCTGCACCGAGTCAAATTAGCATTCCCTGCTCTCCCTGGCAACACCCATGACAGGGGCTCGTCTGGGTCCATGGGGTCTGTCAGTATACTGGGACCCTTGGGCTTTATACTGCCGTGGCAGATTTGAAACCACCGCTCCTGCATCTCCTTTTGGTGTTTCTCCGGCGTAAATTCCCCCTTAGCCCACCAGTAGTCTACCACATCCTCCCTTTGTAGTAGGAACCGAGTGCGGTCCATCCATCCCACATAACCCTCAAATAATGGGGCCCACTACCGGGTCTCCCTAACCTTCTCGGGCTCTGATTCTAGGGAATCTCCCTCCTCCATGTCCCCCCAGGAAGACACCCCTGATGTCCCGGTAGATCAGGACTTAGGCCACCCCACACATTTGGGCCTTTCCTCTAATTTCACAATAGCCACGCTAGGGCTCCAACTAGACGTAGACGCCTCCCCCGAATAGCCTCCACCCACCGACCCATCGTCGGACGTATAACTCGCCAGTCTCTCCCCAGTCCGTTCCTCACCGGTTCCCTGGGACCCTCCCGACATTCCCAAACTGGACGTGGACCCACGGGAAAAGGTGACTGGGACAGGGGCTTTATCTAGGGCATGGGTTTGGGCATATGGACGGGCAAATGGTATCCGCGGGGTTCCGACCCGGTCTCTACCCTTAGATTGTCCAGAAACACTGCGAGGACTCTCCGCTGGCTGAGCCTCACCCTTCTCGACTCTCCTCGCAGCCTACCAGCTCTTTGTTGTCACAGGTGATCGGGAAGCACTGCCCGATCGCCGAGGCGTCGCTGTCATCTCTCCGGTCGTTCCGCTACCTCCGCCGGAAGTGACGTCATCACCGGAACCGGAAACTCCGCCATCTTGAGATGGATCCCCATGCGGGATCTCTTCTTCCAGGACGACGTCCGAAAGTTCCGCTGCCTTCTCTTGCGCCGCCTGGGCCTGACACCGCCTCTCCTCCACGGATGCCGTCACCGGAGCCTGGTGAGAACAAGGGCTGCTCTTACCGCTCCGCAGGGTGGGCGTGGATCGCCCGTCACCGCTGGACCCGCCGGTCCCAGGAATGGAAGGGCTCCACCTCTCTGCCTTCCGCTCCACTGGCGACACCCGACTCCTCTCACCGATACTCCCGGTAAGTGGTACCTTCCTCCTGTTTTCTCCACAGGATACCGCCACAGGCCGGATCACTGCACCGGACGACACTCTGGGTTCCTCATCGGAGGAATCCGCTTCCACTCTTCTCGGGGTAACCGTTCGTGGCGACTGCCTCTTAGTCTCTCGGTCGGTATGCTGACCGACCGCTCCTTTCTCCTCGAGCTCGGCCTTAACAACCGGCCCCGATCCCCATTCTCCGGGATCCGCACCTTCTTTCCACAGTGCACCGGGGGACCCGGCGGACAGCCTAGCCATATCCCCCGCGGGTTCGATAGTCTGGATGGGCACAAATGTAGGCATAGGCCACAAGTACTCTGTACCACATTGCGGGCAGCACGCCGCCGTGCCCACGGTACCACCGGGTAGCCTGCATTGTAGACAGAGGCACACCACAGTCTCGGTGCCTGCCACCCGAATCACCAGTAAGCCTCCTGGTACTTAATATGGCTGAGTAGATACCATGGCAGTCGCTTCTTGTGGACAGGCCATTATCTTAGTAGGAGATACTTGCAGCAGCGGTCTGTTCTGTGAACTGGCTCCGCGTGACTGACAAGCAGGGGTTGAGTTGCCAGCCACTCCCTTGACTAGCTCCATCCTCATCTGACAAAGCTGGAAACCACCCCCACTTGTAGCAATTATGGGCGGGTCCCACAGCTTAATAGGATGTCCTTTAATTGAGGCCGCACCTTTTACAGTCCTGGAGGGCGCGGCCACAGCTTTCGCGCCATTACCCCCAACAGGGTGGGGTTCTTTCTTTGGCGCCAATCCCGGCCAACTGTCTGCAACTTTTGCTACTGCAGAGTTCTCTGCAACGAGCCCATGCGGTCTCCCAGGGAAGCGGGAGCCGCCATCTTGGTTAGCCTTCCCAATCACTTTAGCTACTGAGGTAGCCTTCTGTATAGCGCTCACCGGCTGGCAAGCAGATCCTTCGTTTCCACCAGCCACAATCACAATGTCTTCAACACTGTCCTCCAGGGTAGTACCCTGCGGTCCCAGGCAGGACCAAAACGGTGCGGCCACAGCCTTAGCACCACTCCACAGCAGGCTCGTGAAAGTCATTTCCGTAGCATGCTCTTCACCCGCACACACGCCATGTGCGCTCTCTCCATTAGCCTCCGTCCGCCATCTTGGACCTTCCGCACCGCGTGGATCCTCCATTCTTGCGGTCGCCATTCTTTCACTGTACTTAGAATTATTGTACATGGAGCTCCTCTCTGCGGGGCAGCTACCACACCGGTACAATAAAGATTACCTTGATGCACCACCTTGTGTACCTAATGTAGGCTGGACTCGTGTATGCACTACCTCAGGCTAGGCTCACTCTATCTGTAGAGAATGGAAACAAAAGAAAACAGCGCACAACGCCAATATAGTGAAGCAAATTCAACAATATATTATAGAATTAAAAAGGGGGGAATATATCTGCGTACATGAAAAAAGCTTGGTAAAAGGCATGTAGTGTGTATCACACTGTTTACCACTCGGCTGTTAGCTGTAGATTCAGGTGCTTGCTTCCCTCTGCTGCTGCAGCTCAGTTGATTCTGGGGCAGGACGTCAGTCTTTTCACTCCCAAGGGGATTTCCCTTCATGCAGCCAGGTTCAGCAGCTGGTACTGGGGCTCGGTGAAATCGCTCCTGCTTCCTAGCCGATATGAAGCTGCTCCTGTACCTCGGCAGGTGTATCCTCTGCACAGAGGTTAAAACGCAGCTTGCTGCTGTCTTCACAGCAGTGGTGGATTCAATAGGGAAGTTTGAACAGTCTTACAAAGTCTCTCACAAGTGTCCAAAACAGCACACAGGATGAAATAAAAACAGGACAGGCCAATACATAGACAAAGGCCAATGTAAGCAGATATAAGGCAATAGAATGTTACATCCAACTAGTTTCGTAGTTAATTCTGTCCTGTTTTTATTTCATCCTGTGTGCTGTTTTGGACACTTGTGAGAGACTTTGTAAGACTGTTCAAACTTCCCTATTGAATCCACCACTGCTGTGTAGACAGTGACGTCATTACACAGCGTCCCGCGACGGAGCGGCATCGTGGCACGCTGAGGGCACCCCAGCAAGCTGCGTTTTAACCTCTGTGCAGAGAATATACCTGCCGAGGTACAGGAGCAGCTTCATATCGGCCAGGAAGCAGGAGCGATTTCACCGAGCCCCAGTACCAGCTGCTGAACCTGGCTGCATGAAGGGAAATCCCCTTGGGAGTGAAAAGACTGACGTCCTGCCCCAGAATCAACTGAGCTGCATCAGCAGAGGGAAGCAAGCACCCGATTCTACAGTTAACAGCTGCCGAGTGGTAAACAGTGTGATACACACTACATGCCTTTTACCAACTTTTTTCATGTACGCAGATATATTACCCCCTTTTTAATTCTATAATATATTGTTGAATTTGCTTCACTATTTGGCGTTGTGCGCTGTTTTCTTTTGTTTCCATTCTCTTAGTGTGTGTGGGGTGCTGAGCCACCCCTGCGTTTACAGCTGCAGACGCCATTATCCCCAACACGGTTATGTGGCACTTATTATTTAATGTATAATTATCTCACTGTGGGAGTTGTGGTTTAATTTTTTATAAATTTTTTATCACTAAATTGATGGTATAGTCACTGCACTGTATATATTTATACATTTAAACTTTATAGGTAGTTAGGTAGTAGCGCACAGTTTTTTTTTTTTTTTTACTCACTCTATCTGTGTCTGCTGTGTCTCCTTCCTCCCAGTCTGTGCTCCCTTCGGTAAGTGGTCTGGAATGGACTAGAGTACTCTGGCTCTTCCATGCAGTACTTGGGCGTCTACCTACTGTTGGCTAGCCTAGCCCAGACCCTCTCCAGAATTCCTGACCACGTTAACAGGCTATCCCTTTAGCCCTCCTACCAACTAGCACTGCCTCAAGGTGACTAGGACAGCTATAGCCCAGCTCCAAACCCCCAACTCCTTTCAGGCCCCTAGGTCGTCCCTGCGAATTGACAACTCCATTAGCCCCCTAACTACCCCTAGGTCCGTCCCAACACAGCACAAAGTGGCAGCAGACACTCTCCCTGTTTCCCAGTGTGCCTAGCAAAAGCCTGTCCTGTTGACAGGTCTATCTCAGCAGCGCCTCCAAATGTAACAGGTTTTCTGGCCTAGCCTGACCCACCCAATCTCACATTGGCCCCTGTGGTCTAACCAGTCCCCATTACAGTGTAGTGTCTGGTGGTGCACCTGTTGGCAACAGGACTCCTGAGTCTCCCGCATGATGTTGTGTGGGGATTGCCAACCCAGACAGGCAGCTGAGGTAGTGTGCTTGAGTCCTACCTATATCCAGTGCAGCGCCTCCACCTCATCAGGATCCCAGCGTCCGCTTGTGGATGGTCCTGGTGAGGAACTCCTCTGTGGTGCAATCCTCTGTGTAATCACTCCACACTTACACACGAGGGTATGAGTTAACAAGATCATCTTTATTGACTTGCGGCGGTCCAGCTGCCCCTCACAGATCGGTGTACTCCTACCGCTCATGTCACATCCCTCCCTCTGAAAGGTGTCCTTTCCCAAATTGGTGGATTCCCTATCTCCCCTTAGGGAGATAGTCCCTGTGCCAGGTCCCTGGTCACAGTCTTATGAGCTGCCTCCTCCCAAGTCTGTACTCAGACTTGCTCCTTGTTTCATCATCTACTACCAGCTCAGCAACAACCTTTGACATAACCTAACTTTTGAGCAGTTCTGTGCCTTATGTATCCTCTGGGGGCTGGCACAACTCTGACATCACTAATCATGGACTCAGAGCATGTGACCACTCCTATCCATACATAGGGCACCTCACCAGGGTGTGAGGGCAAACCTCCATAATTACTGCTGGCATGCCCATAACTTACCAGGCCTTACTGTCAGCAGGAGAGATGACTGTAGCCATTTTACAGCATGGTTACACAGGACAATAGTTCTTATTTTATTCTCTCTACACCATTAAATATTTTGTACAATTCTATCATCTTTCCCCCTGTCATCTTTTTTCAGACTATAGAGGCCTAGCTTGCCCCATACTGCTGCAGCGGCCGTTATTGAAACACTTTACGCGGTGTATACCTCGGAATACCCATATCATGGCGCGGGATTTCTTCCCACCGTACCGCCTTAAGATGCGAGTGCAGAAAATGGCATTTTAGTGTTCTGGCTTTTAAACACCTGAAATTGACGCTGTAGCACAGTACTGTACACATTACAATTCATTCATTTCATTGCATTTAATTGCACACAAGCCATGAAATTCAAACAAAGCAACGGCGACAAACACGTGTGCCTGGGGCGATTGGCGGTGTTAATGCCGCGTGGAGTACAGCAGCGCACACAAAAACGGCGCCGCATTTTATTCGAATAAAGGCCGCTGCATCTGTATGTACTACGCACTGCTACTCCTTAAGACACCATCCAGCACTTCTTTGTTAATACGATCATTTATGAATGAGCCGTAAAGCATCTTGCAGCGCGGAAGGTGTGGCCCTTAATCTTTTCATTCTTTCCTCATAAGGCTGAGATTATAGTGCAATCTTTCGCGCGTGACCGCGTGACGTCAGCCGCGCAAAACATGCACTTCATGCAGGAGCAATCGGGAGGCGACAAGGAGGCGTTACCGTGACGTCACGTGAGCGGTTCGCCCTCATTGGCTGTACCGCTTCACGTGATGTCACGAGTCCGTCTCTTGGAAAGTCAAAATATTTTGTATTTCCAAAACGCGAACGCGCCCACAATGGGCAAATACCTTGGGAGAAAGGTATTTGTTTTGGCGGCGCCAGCACTATAATCTTAGCCTAAGGTAAACATTCCATTCTTTTTATTATTGTTTTCGCCCTTCCTTGCACTTTCTCTAATCTTTATCTCTCATCCTTCCATTTGCTTGGCATCCTTAAGTGCCACTGTGCATTGAGTTTCGGTTTTCATTGAGTTATCTACAATTAATCCAAAATCTCTTTCCTGAATCATATTAGATCATTATTCAGACCCATCAGTGCAAATCTATATTCTGGAAAGATCCTTTTGTATAGCTTTGCTGTCTGGTTTTGAGTTACTGTAACGATACTGTACATCTTTGTGCCATCTGCAAACTGTGTTACCTTGCTATGTACCCATTTCATTAGATTATTTTAAAATATATCAAATACTTCAGATCCCAGTACAGACCCCTGAGAAACCTCATTATTTACTTTCTTCCAGTGTGAGAACTGATCATTTAGTCCTACTCTTTGGGTGCTATTTGTTAAACTGTAATGGGCAAAGCTATTTTTTTTTTACCCAATATAATTTTCATTGATAAATGCAGCTGACATCTAGAAGATTATCTTGAAGGGAAAGTATGCCTTTTTGTAGATGACACAAGAATCTGTAACAGGGTTGACGCTCCATGCAGGGTAAAAAAAGAAAAAGATAAATAATTTAGCTTGAATGGTCAAGAATGTGGCTCCAATTTCATGCCAAAAAAGTATGAAATACTGAATGAGAGTCACAAATATCAAACTAATATACTAATGTAGCACTGTTCCCCCCCCTCATCCCCCCCTCCTTCCTCAGTGAGAGATACACAGCTTCTGCTACTTGGTGTGTGGTGCGGATACCTGTTGGGATCAGGAGAGCTGAGTTGGATCTGCGTTGGTATGGAGATCAGGACAGGCTCAGGTTCTTTCTCTGTAGTTCTTTCTCTTGGTGCTAGCGTCTCCAGCCGTAGTGGGCTCCAGGGTGTCCAGAGATCAGCCCCCACTATTGCACACGTCTCCCTCCTGCCCAAGGACTGATACTTAGACAGGAGTGTATGGTGAACAAGGGTCTTTATTGGAATTCACCCACTGCAGATGATTCCATACAGCGATGCAGAGTCTCAGAGGTCCCAGGCCCTCTGGATGGCGATTGCCCCTTAACTTAAAGGGCATCTGTGGGTCGAATCAGATGTTCCCCCAGCCCAAGGGCTGAGGGTGGGCACGCTCATCCCACGATGGGAGAGACTCATAACCCTACTGCTCTCTTCCTCCTCCAGAGCAGGACTGACTAAATTTGCCACTCCCTCCTAGGAGGAACCAGAAGGGGTGGGCTCATGGTCTATACCTATACCAGATAGGCTTACACAGGCCATGAGTCTCCACCACACTTCTGTCACTCATAAGAGGGGCATGAGGGGATCAAAAAGCCCATAGATCAACCTGTCATAGCCTAGACTGCTAGGAGTTACATGTCAGGCAGGAGAGATAGGCCAGAAGATACAGACCATGTTACACTCTCCCCTGGGTGAAACCCCCAATGTTGTCGCTTAGAACAAAATTTAGTGCACCATCTGTCAGTCCAGGACCTGAAAGATAACATAAGTTACACATAACCATACATGTTGCAATCAACAAAAACCCAAATCACCCACTCACTACAGCGATGATATTTATACTATTACTCTTTAACTGGCAAAGTGCAGAACACTATTAATAGTATTTGGGATCAGGCATCTTAATAGCCCCTCCTTCGAAGTCCTTCACCCAAACAGAGTATACCTTAGGGGCACCCGCTTGTTAGCAAATTTCCACTGTGGTAATCGAATAAATAACATGTAGCCAGGTCCCCCCCTCGCGTGTAGCCAGGTCCCCCCTCGCGCACTCACCCCCTCCTTCTCAGTTGCGAGCGCAAGCATAGAGATCCCTGGTAGCTAGGGACGCGAGCGGCGAGCAGGCCGGTTGCCGGGGACGCGATCGGGCCGTCGCTAAGGCCGCGATCGCGTTGCCACCGGCCCGGCGGCTCGGGAAGCAGGGCGCCGCCATGTTAGGGCTGCTGTTGCGATAAACCATTTTTCGATTTTGGTTTTTTTTTTTATCTCTCTTGCCGTAGTCTCGTCTCTCGTGACTGACAGCAGGGCGCCGCCAGTTAGGGCTGCTGTTGCGCATGCGCAGTGGTAGAACAGCGCGGGAGGCCCCAGTATAGCTCGCGCAATGCGCGAGATAGTCTGCCAGCCCCCAGGTTGCACAGGGTCAGAGACACATGAGCGCCAGGAGACCAATGCGGAAGCCTGGATTCCCCTGCTCTCCCGTTAGATACATTTCGCGGGGTTTTTGGCAGCACTCAGGGCAGTCAGGATCCGGACCAGCTAGGGTATAGTTGGAGATGCAGGGGTTCAGTGACCCTCTGCATATGGCCAGCAGCCCCCAAGTCCCAGTTAGTCCTGAGCCACCTAATAGCTTTGTGAGCTTAGGGACGACCCTAGATAGGGACACTGCCCCATTATTTGGTCAAGTAGTCAGGACAACAGTGCTAGATCCGGTGCGGCCCTGCAGGTGGTTTCTTGGGCTCAGACCCCCCAAAGACCCTAAGACTAGGAGATACAATTGTTCGCGCTGGACTTTCAAACCCCGCGGTGTGGAGACAACTCGGATCGTGCGATTGATGTCGCGGTAACCCGTGGCTGGAGCCCGGGCCAGTACCTGCAACTCACGTGCACCAACCAGCCTATCACCCAAACATGTGGCTGCGCGTCACACACACATATGCCATGGTATTTGACTCTGGGAGTATGAGACATTTGGGTGGGGTGTTTACTGGACACAGGGTTGGGTTCACATGGTGTGGTTGGTAGCGTCCGTGCGCCTAGTGTGTG
>WSYH01004022.1:36602-58370 GCA_036426205.1 Ascaphus truei
CGTCCGCCGTGACGCCTAGAGGTGGTAGCGTCCGCCGTGACGCCTAGTGTGGTTAGTGTCCGCCGTGACACCCAGTGTGGTTAGCGCCCGCCGTGGCGCATGATGATGTTATGATATTATTGCGTGATATATGTGTTTCCATGCAGTAAAGCCAGTCCTGTTTTATATTCGTTTGCGTTGTGTGGTTGTTTCCTGTGAGGGCCTCCTCCCACTCCATTGGGATCCCTCCCAGGTGGAGGCGTTGCACCTAGAGATGTATGATATGTATGTACCCCAGGTTCCCCAAGCGGAGGCTTAGGCTCCTGAGAGCCACACAGGTTGCACAGCAGGTAGTAGCGGCGGTATTCATAGGGAATACCCGTTACAAACAGATAATATAAATAACAGATCATGGGAATAAGTGCTTTAGACATTAAAGTAACATTAAGGAAGAAGAGTCTATTTCCTGCATAACAGGCACGTAAGGAAAATTATAGCCATTAGACTGACGATATCTGTTCCCTATGGCTTGGTCAGCTCGGCTAAGCCTCACCTTACAACCAGTTCCCTGGCCAGGTAGGACCCAAAACCCTGGGTCATTAGGATCCGCCTCTTGATACAGTATAGAGGGGCGCTTAGGTATTCTGACACCAAGATTAATCTCCCCCTCTCCTGTACGGAGAGCCACAGCTGAATCTTCTGGAGAGAATGCACCTTCTTCCCACCAGTGATCCACTATGGAACCACTGATCAACACAAACCTAGTCTATTTTATATCAGGGCATAAAAAGCCCAAAAATCAACCTGTCATAACCTAGACTGCTAGGAGTTACATGACAGGCAGGAGAGATAGGCCAGAAGATACAGACCATGTTACACTAATATATTTAACTAAATGACCCTTACTCATGAGAATACTAACATTGAAGTATTTAACTAAGTATTTTGTCACATTGGATGTAGCATTGGGTATTTTTGTCTTTTGTTGTATACATTTGGCCACGCTCAGTAGCACTCTTTTTTTACACAAATATATATGATGTGGTGGGTTCTGGGATTAGAGCTTGTTGGGACTGTGTGTTTACAAATATCAAAAATTGATAAAGCTGCACACCAATAAATAAAGGAAAATACCTGCAATAACCGGTGCTCCTGGTTCAGGGACAACTGCCAATGGATCCTAAAATTTGATAATATATTTGAATCTTTTTGAAAATCCGCATTGTGCCCTGGATCATCTATTCTTTATTAATATCAAAAGGCAGAATACTGATGTAATGGCACTGTAATGACAAACTGCAAGAGAACAAAAAGACATGGGTGCCAATGTCCTAAACGTCACTAATGGTGCAAAATTGGTGCATGCCAATTTCAATTTCACTGGCGCTTGTGTGCCCCTATGTACTAAGCTCAAATTTCTCTATTATTTTTTGCATTTGTTTTGATGCACAGAAAGAGGACTGTGCTTGGTGTGCAGATGTAAATGGTAGGTACAAAATCTATTGAAAATGTGCCAAAATGGTCCAATAAGTTCAGCCATAAACACTGATAATAGTGTTAGCGCAGAATGAAGTTGCTGTGTATCAACCCAAAAATGTATTTAAACGCAGCACGGATGTTTCATTACATAAGTTAAAAACTATATTATATTTTTCAGGATGGGCAGTATTAATAATATTAATGCAATAATTGATTTTTAATTATACTAATGAAAAAAATTGAAATGCACGTAATTCTGTTTTAATTGAAATTGTGTCAATTGGGTATTCAGCATGAGGCGATGTGTACAAAATTATTTCAAACAGCAATTTATACGTCATATTTATGAAGTCTTCATGCATAGGACACACATTTTTTTAGAGGTATGTGTTACTTTTTAGCACTGAAATGTTGACGAACAAAGTAAATGCAAAACAAATTCTTAGTGAACAGGCCCTGTGGGAGTCATTAATTCAGCTGACTTAAAAGTAGGTATGCACTATAACAAAGCAATGGGGGAAGCCGGCAGCACACCAGATTGTATAAGGAGCTGTGTTAACAGCAGAAAGAAAGAAGTAGTGACGCCTCTTTTTTTAGGGTGCAAAGGAGTATTACTACTGCACACCATAAGATACAAATTCCTTCATATTTATCGGTGCCCTTGTGTTGAAAGAACAGGCTAAACCGGGACATCTGGTCCCCCTACTGTAAGGAATCCGCTCCTGGCTTTGATTATAGCCTTGCAGACCTCTGCAGTTGCAAAAGCTTCCTCTGGCAATCAATGGCACATGTGCTGCCTCTCATTACTGCAACCTAGCCTTGTACTCAGCCATTGGAGCAGTGCCCTCACACCCTCCTCCTGGGATTAGCCCGCTGGCCTTTAAGTACTGCATTCCCACAATCCCTCTCTGCCGAGCATAATCCTTCTCTGGATGTTACTGTCTCTGCCACAAGCCGCCTGGCTTGTCTCCTTGTGTATTAACCTCTCTAGTTCTCATCTCTAGTTCCTGAGTTCCTGAGGCCTGCTGCTAGTCTTCATGCAGGGGCCTGGGTTTCCTGAGTATCCTGAGGCCTGCTACTACTCTCCACATAGAGGCCTGTGTTTCCTGCTTTCCTGAGGCCTGCTGCTAGTTCCATGCAGAGGCCTGTTCCTGACTCCTGTGCTGAAGCGTTGTTTAGCCAGCACTGTTTCCTGGTACCTGCTACATTCTCCCCTAGCAGAGGCTACCCTTCGTTTCCTGAAGCCTGCTGCTATTCTCCACGCAGAGGCCTGCTTTGGACTTCTGTGCTGAACCGTTGGTTTTCCCCGACGCTGCCCCGTGGTGTACTTCGGCCAGCCTGCTGTCTCCCCCTGCTGAGACCGGCATCATGGGCCGAGCCCGCTCCTCGCGCAGAGGCCACCCCCGCGCTCACGCTCCTAAGCTGAAGCAGGGAACTCCTGACTACCTGTTGCCGAACTCCTGCTTGAATAACGACGATGCTGCCATCTCCAATCCTGACCCTGCTATGTACGACTACGAACTGCGCACCCCGGATCAGTCTGCGCGGACTAAGGTCGGTGATTATATAACCCCACCTCACCCCCGCGGTCCGGTCCCAGTTTGTGGCAAGCACATTCGTAACACCTACACTTTATGGATCACTCGTAAGAACTCCAGAAGGACATATATAAATTGAAAATTGTGCAAAGAAAGGCTACTAAAATGTTGCATTGTCTAAACTATAAAACTTATCAGGAAAGACTGAGTAATATGTCCAGCTTGGAAGAGAGAAGGGGGATATGATAGACATTTTCAAATACATAAAGGTTTTCAACAAGGTACAGGAGGGAAGCATATTTCAGAGAAGTGCAAGAACAAGAGGTCACCTTTCTGAAGCTGGTGGAGGGTGGCAGGCTAACTGGGGAAGGGCTTCTTCCCAGAAAGAGTGGTCGATTCATATAATAGTCTGCCAACAGAGGTGGTAGATGCTGATACAGTAAGGGAAAACCAGAAATGCTTCACATAGACATAAAGTGATCCTAAATATAAAAGAAAGTCAAGGAACAAATGAGGTCTGAGGTTTCACTGCAGTTAGGAAAATGGGCAGACAAAGTGGAACAAGTGGCTCTTTTCTGCCATCAAATTCTACAGTGTAGATCCTCAGACGGGGATTTGCGTTACAATACTCTCGCGTTAATACCACAAATATTGCATTGATACATTTTAACGGACGTCTGGCTTACTCATATGTAAATAATATGGTAATGAGCCGTTGACCTAACATTGGAGATCCTCAGACCTCCGTTCATGTTAGCGCACGGGAATAATGCTGCGATATCTAAGACCTTCCAAAAGCTGCCGTTCCCTTCATCCAAACCCTGATATCATTGAGTTTTTTTGTCTGGGAATAGCCTAAAAAACAATGTACTGAGTATAGGACTTAACCCTTTAATTCTAAAAAGTCATGTGTCATACAATATATATATTAGAGATCATATAAATCCCTGAAACACATCATAAACTATAGTCTGGTTTTTAGAGATTAAAGTGATATGTTTGTGTGAACTACTATAAAGGAATAATTACTTATTAGTATGGGTGTACAATAATGTATATCCATAAATACTTCACCAATAATAATTCATATTTTATTTGTATGAATGTACAATTAAAATAAATTAATGAAAGCCACTGTAAATAATGGAAAAAGTTAAGAAAAGTAAACATTTCTCAATATTATAACAAGTTTTGCCTTTGTTTTTGGTAATACACGAGTAACGCATCTTAATAGCATGCATTAAAGTTTGACCAATGCGCATGTGCAGTGTATTGGGAAACGCGTCTCTGAGACATGAAAATCCCCGTTAATAGCACGCTACTTTTACGAACGGATGTTATTTTTGCATCTCACTAGCTGTTAGGATACTCGTTAAAACGAAGAAAAATAATGTCTGTTCTTAATTTCGGTAACGTGCGTTATTAGCGCAAAAATGATGGCCTTCTGTGGATCTACCCCTATGTTTCTAAGAATACATCTTGGGTCTTATAGTGACTTGTGACCGAAGAAAGTAATACATTCTATGTGATACCACATTGTGTTAATGCAGGGAAAACCCAACAGAAAACCTTAGGCTACGCTTATAGTGCCGGCTACGGCGACGGTCGCTGGAAAATCAAATAGAGATGACTTCCAGCGATAGCGACCAGTCCGTCGCTCCGTCTCACCATCGCGTCGCGCTTACTATAAGCGCACGCGATGGTGACAATGCATTTGTTTTTGCCGCGACGTCGCGTCGCTGTCGCCTGCACTATAAGCGCAGCCTTATGCAGAATTAACCAAAGTTTGGTTCCTTTTGAGCAGCAATAGATGACGCCAGGCAAGGTGACACAGCACCGGATGCAATCAATGATGTTACATAATTATGATTATGGTATACATAAAATAAATACAGTTTTAATACTGTTATTTGTTTCAACAAGAACTAGTTGCTTAATGCTCTCTTCAATTAGTTTATGACAAAGCTCAAATGGAAAAATAATAATGTAAGTATATTAGACATTTTTCTCACACTCTATGGTACATACATATCCATATGCCACCCTGTGCTAGGAAATTTCTTTCTTGGGTTTAATCTCAATTTCCACAGAAGTAGATTACACTAACACCAACTTGGTACACTATCTTCCTTCAGCCGAAAAAATATAGGACATTCTATAAATCATGATGAATCATTTCTTGATATTGTTTTAGGTATCATTTGAAGGTGTCAGAGAAGTAAGCAAAGGAAAGTCGGATGCCGTGAGCCACAACTTCTTAAATGTCCAGGGGATTGGGTACCATCTGTTAAATGGATGACCATTTATACGAGCAGACGTTATCTCATCTTTTATTGCAGCAACTGTACTGTGCTCACCAAATGAGCTGTTCGAAATGTCCTGTTGTCGCTGATTTATGGCGTTTGTTGGGCTAGAATGAATAATTTGAAAAGATATTATTTGGCACAGTTCATAGAAGTGGCAGAACCAATTCATCTCTGTTGCAAAGGAGCTTGCAATCTATTTTTGATGCCTGGGATGCAGGGAGATAAAGTGACTTGATTAAAGGCACAATGAGTTAGCACTGATTTCTCCTGCTACTAGCAAACTACACCTTCAATATGAACAGATTAATTCCATGAAATCAGGTGCCTGGTCATGACATTTTTTTCGTAGCTACATTTTGAGTGTGTGCGTGTGTGTGCAGGTACGTACGTACGTGCGTACGTGTGTGTCATCAAACCAGACTGAATTAATTCAAATTACAATTTCCAGCTCATGCACTGAATTGATCTCTAGATGATATGCAGAAACATTCTTTTTTGCAATAATCAGATATTGTACATTTAAATCTTATCTCATTGTACCACACTGCGGAATATCTTGCGAATCAACAAAGTGCCGTATAACATAGCTTTTACTCCAAATAATCAGCCTACAATTTCATGAAAATCATAAAAATCCATAAGACAAGAAAATATGATTTGAGCATAACAGGAATGACAATAGGGCACACCAAATTCAGAACAACACACAGGCCCATTAAAGTATTTATACACGGGACTGTCACTCTACATGCATTTTAGCTCATTACCACACAATCATTTCACACGGTATTGAATAACAATTTAAAGCCACATTGTAAGCATACTCATCATCTCTTTGCCTCCCTACCTGTCATTTGAAAGGCTGCCTGATGACAAAATGACTTACAAGAGCTTGAGGTGTGAAATATCGGTTCAGTATTTGACTAACCATCAGTCGCTTTGGTAACGTTGTTTGTTATTTAACTTTTACAGTTTCTGTTTGTTCATATTCATTTGTGGCGGTTTAATTTTCAAGTAAGCTACATGTTTTGTATTGCAGGCCTCTCTGTAAACAACTATTTTAATAAACAAATGCTTTATAGCATCGGCTCCCAAATGTAGTCACGGTAAGGCATAGGCTTCACTGCCCACCCCCAGGATGATCCCGCTGGGGATGGAAACGTCGGATTTTTGTGTATCAGCGCTCGATACGGCCTGTCATGGGTTGCTTTGAGAAAGTCACAGCACGTGACGAAACGCGTTCGGGAACGGAACTGCGTCATCACGCAAGCGCATGACGGGCCGTATCGAGCGCTGATACACATTGCGGCCAGCAGAGATTGGAGATTTTCCTAAAACTCAAAGACTGCATCATTGATTTTAAGGAGCCTTTCTACTCATGCACCAGAGAACATCTACCAGCAGCTTCAAGTGAGATTTGGACTGCAGGGTCTGGAGGCTGAGTGACCAGAGTTGGCGGAGATATATTTCACACACTGCTTGATTTTTACCTACCCTTTTGAGTGGATTTTCTACCCCCCCCTCCCCCTCCCCTTTCCCAATAAATGTACTGTATTATACTATGGGGCGTGCGCTCTCTCTTTTTTCTTTTCTAATATATATATATATATATATATATATATATATATGTGTAGCCTGGTCCCCCTCTGTGTGTCGGGACTGCAGGGGTCAGCCGGTGGTTGCGCAGGGGGTGCACATCGCAGGAGACTCCCGGCGGCTCCTGTGCAGGGCGCCGCCATCTTGCACGAGTTCGCGCATGCGCAGCTGGAGCTCCGGTGGCGGTTACCAGTTACGCATGCGCGAGGACAAGTGCGCGAAGGGCTAGCCTACCAGGGAAGGCTCTTGGAAGGGACTACAAGTCCCATGAGCCTCAGCAGCGCCCCACATGATGCCAGGGAGCCAATAGGGCTGGAGTATCTCCCTGCTCTCAGGGATTGATACATTTTCGCGTGCTGAGCCATGGCAGTCAGGACCAGGAAGAGCTAAGGGTAGGAGGTGAGTGCAGGGGTCTGTGGCCAGCAGCCCAATAGGCCCCAGTTAAGTCCTGAGCCATATTACCAGCTTGTTGTGCTATAGGGACAGGCGCTAGGTAGGGACTCTGCCCCATTATCTGTTTGGTAGTCAGGGACACAGTCCTACGCAGCTCAGCCCTGCAAGGTGGGTTCTGGACTCAGAACGCCACCAAAGACACAGAGACTTACGGTGATATTATCCACGCCGGAATTCACCCCACGCGGTGGCGGATGACGACGTCGGACCGGACGGAATCCCTGTGGTAGTCTGCGGAACCCGGGGCCGGATCCCCGGGCAGGTTTCATTCTACAAGTGCACCAACACTGTACAGCAACGCAAGAAGCACGCCTAAAGGGCGGGGTATCACTTGGGGACACGTACGTGGTAGAGTGGCCAAGGGCCATGTATAGTACACTTGGACACGGTGTGGGGGTACACGGTGGTTGGGAAGGATAATACTCTCAACGAGAGCGAGTATTGTTATGATCCATATAGAGTATAAGTATACATATGTGCATGTGTACAGTAAAGACCGTTCTGTTTATACCAGTGAGTATTATTGTGTGTGTCCTGTGAGGGACTCCTCCCGCTCCGTCGGGATCCCTCCCAGGTGGAGGCGTTGTACCACGAGATATTGTGATATATATACGTACCCCAGGCTCTCCATGCAGAGGCTTAGGCTCCTGAGGGCCACACAGGTAAATACAGCATTAGTAGCGTCTATATTCACAGGGCATACCCGTTACATATATATTGTTAAAGACTAAAGATATATATATATATATATATATATATATATATATATATATATATATATGTGTTCATATCTGGTCCGCTTCCCTTGTATCTCGATAACAGTCGACGTAGGGCCGAAGTTTTGCTGCTTATAGTACATTTCCTATTGAGCTTGTACGAGAGTGCTGCTCCGACAGATGGTCTTCTATCAATCTGTACCAGATCTGAGAAACTGTTTCTTACATTTGATGCAACTATGCAGAAACACAAAGGAAGCAGTGCATCAAACACGCTTTTCTTTATTTTTTTAAAAATAATTTTGAAGAAAGGAAAACAGTTCAGCTTATTCAAGAATATTTTTCATTTTTTTCTTTTTTAAAAGGTGTTGGTGTTTTTTTTTTTCTTCTACATTTGCAACGGCGCTAATGAGCTGTCGTGTTTTTTTATTATTCAGTTAAGCTTTCAGCAACGCTCGTTACTTAACACTGTCTGCTGTGTCATAAGGTCATCTGACATTTCAACATCAGAAATTCCAGACCCACTAGGGAGCCACATTCTCAGTCTTCATGAGATCAAGGTCAATCATTCATTCCTTTTGCTGCAGCAAGGGGAGCAATACAGGAGAACCCAACAGCATAAAGTATGCACAACCTGCTGTAGGGCGACAGGCTGATCAAAAGCTGTTGGTTGACTTTTTGCCACCACCTGGATCAGCTGTAGTAATGCCAATTATTTGCAAACCAGAGACGGACAGCTTGATTTGTGGTTCGAACTGTCGCAGCCCTTAGTGCCTCTTTCCACTGATCACATATCCAACGACGTTTCTTTTATTACAGAGCCCATCATTTCCTCTTTAATTACTAGCAATTTTGCTGCGGTTAAAACGCAGAACTGTGCTTAAATGAAGGAGAGCAGAGGCCTGTTGGAAGCTTTAACATAGGTGATAGGTCTCTCTAAAAGGAAAAAAGGTCAACTAAAGGGTTTGCAACTAGAAAAGCGATCACAAATGTCACCAATGCAGGAGGTGGAGCGTAATGGATAAGGAGATGTCCGAGACTCAGCCACTTGGCTTATCCACCTGTTAAGGTTATAATGTCATTGTTCTGCTGGGATTCCAGCTCAGAGGTGGCTGCATGAATATCTTTGAATTAGCCATTCATACGGGTGTCATATACATGGAAAATATAATGAACAATAATGAATACTGATTATTATGTCATTATCTGACGCCGTGTCCCATCATAGACAATATTAATGTATTGGATTTTTTTTTTTGGGTGGATGTAGTTTTGCCCAGAGAGACGAACATCAGCAAAACCTGCACAGAAGTAGAATAGAGAGGAATGATTATGAAGTGAAATATGGAAAATAGAAAATACAAATACCACTTGTGGGTACATTTGCATGTCTCAGACAGGTCTGCAACCCTGTCGTTTCCCATTATTGCGTAGCAAACAATGCTTCCACTGCAGCCAGGGATTCTGGGTAATATGCAAATGAGCACTTACTAAACTCAAATAGGTTCTGTCAGATGAAAAAAATATGTTGCTTTTTTCATTAAATGTTTTTTTTTTTAAATTCTCTCTCTAGAGAGATTCTCTTTTATTTTAATTTATTATGTAGAACTCTATAGATATCTGGTAATTTTTTTTAGGGGTCTTAGAATGGTAAATAACATATGTGTAATAGGAAATGATTAGGGGTTTTTTTTTTGGACGAAAAATAAAATGCTTATGTTATTTCTTAAGACTTATACTTTGAGGTTTACACTTTATATTTAAGTCGATGCGGGAGTTGACTTGTCCAGGAATGAAGAGGCTCATGCAGCAGTTAAACTCACATTATTGTGTATTTTTTTAACAAAATTCCCAATTATATTTAAATTATGAAACAAATGATAGAAAACATGGTACACATCTGCATATATTCAAGTGATTTCCATCCTAATACACATTATAATGATTTGAGATGCTTCTTGTTATTGAGATATAATAATAATACAAAAAAAACCCATGTCCTTCCAACACTAAAAGACCCCTTCGCTGGGTCCAACAACCCATTTCATTACTGCCAATGAAAGGCATACTGGTCAACTCTACCTATTTATCACACGCCTAGATCCGTGGCTGGCAATCACTTCCCAGATTTTGGGGGGTTTCATCTGGGCTAAAGAAGGGGGTGATTGTTTGTAGCAGTTGTTGCCCACCACACGTCTATGTGCGATGACAATCTGAGAGGTGAATGTTGGCACCGTTTTATAGCACATCAAACGTTGGCACCACCCCATATATCATTGTTAAAGACTATCCGGTAGCCTGACGCTATCAGCACTCTGGGTTGCATTGATATACTGTGAGGCTGGTGTCCAGCAGGGGTCCACATTCCCTCACTCCCTGCCACACTACAGTACACTCCTCAAGTTCACACCTCCCCTGCTGACAGCGCTGTCCCACCGCCACCCTGCAGGCTTGACTCTTGAATGAATCCCTGCTGGAGGCCCCGCCCCTTCGCTGGTTACGGTTGGCTGCCTTTGGTATTGTCTCCAGCAAGCAGAAGATCTGAGTTGTCCCTGCAGCTGTCAATCAACAGCTCCGGCTCCTGCCCTCCTCCTCCCCGGCAGGTCAATGAATTGACAGAGCACAGTGCTCAGTGAGCCTGGGGGAGTGTGTGCAAAGCCTCTGCTGCTGCTGCTGCTGCTGCTGCATCTGCATCTCTGCATCTCTGCATCTCTGCATCTCTGCTGCTGCTAACCTGATACCAGAGGGAAACAAAGAAGAACCTTTCCAAATGATCACCCCTCTCCTTGACATGTGTTGATCCGTTAGGGTAAGTTTGAAAAAGGATATGTTATATTTCCTAGGTAGATGATCAACTGTATGCACAATGTAATTGTACCTGCTGCATACAATGGTGTATGTGTATACTGTATACATATACATACATACATACATACACACATACACACATATACATACATACATACATACATACATACATACATACATACACACATACACACATTGGTATAAGAGAAATGGGAATCGGACACATTGTGCAAACCGTATTTGTGTTCCTCTTTCAAGTGTTTCCTAACAGTAACACAACTATGACACATCCCTGTAAAAACAGTAACTTGTGATCATGCTTTAACACGTTCAGTGCCGGAAGGGCACCCAGAAAGGGGGGGCAAACCTCCTGTTGTCTGAGCTGCGATGGGGGGAGAAGTGTAATCTTGAACTTCTACCCTGAATGGGGGGAGCAGAAGGTAGTCTGATGTCAGTATATGTGTCTGTGTGATCTACTGCCTTCCCTTGTCTGGGTCTGTGCCTGTCCTTTAAACTTTATGATGGTTGAACTGCTCCATCCCGAGCTAATGCAGATTCCTGGCTGCTGTTTTACAACCCAGCAGCGGCAGCAGCAGCAGCAGCAGTCAGACCCATCTGTTAAAACATAGCACCCCTCCACCGAGGGCAGAGCGTGGCGAATGGAAGGGAAATCAACTCAAGGGCTTTGACTTTGAAGACTGACTTTTTTTGTTGTCATATATTGTGATCTGCAAATGGGTTACAGATCTTCATCAGGCTGGGTCAAAGGATAGCATTATTAATAATTAAAAGGAAGTACAGTACTTTGTCATATATTTTAGCCGAGGTTAAAATCTGTATTTCTTGTGCTTCCTCATAAATTGGTTGTTTAGATGTGATTTTGAAAAAAAAGAGCTGCTTTCTCCCAAATATATGAACTTTCAACAGAAATATGTTTCCATCTGTGCTGGAAACATGTCTTGTAATGAATATATACTATATACAGTGCGTTAGGAAACAGTGTTTTTTTTTTTTTTTTTTTTTAACATTTAATTACATTTTCGGTTGCCTGTGTATTGTAACATAATGGTGTTGTGAACAGTAATGGGATTTTTGCAATTTGTCAAAATGAAAAGAAAAAAAAGAAAAGAAAGGATGAAAAGTCATATTAATAGCTTGTGAGACTCTAGTATGCACATTCTGAACTGTAGGTATCTTCATTGCTGTGAGGGTAGATTTGTCAATCTCTTTGTTGGTTTATGCACCAAGCTCAACAATTGGAGCTGCTGTATTAAAAATCAGCTCGTATTTAGATTTCATATAAGGCTTCGTTTACAATATCTGTGCCCTTGAATGGGTTTTGGCTGCTTTAGCATCTCTTGTGTTATCATGGAATTGCAGGAGACGTTGCTGCACAAACTATGATGATATTTTCCAGTGTTGCTTTTTTGAGCGTTAACCTTTTGCCTATACACGACTTCAGAAACTTTCCTTGCTGGCAGCAAATCCATTTCATGCGAAAGTTATAGAATGTGTTGCACACAGACCCATGTATCGGTGGATTACAAGATTAATTTATCAATGGAGGGCAAAGCGAACGAAACTATTTTAATAATCCACTGCAGCTTTCAGTTGCGTGAATGTATTGACCTTCAGTGCGTGACTAAAGCGCCACAATGTGCAAGGCACTGAAACCTGGGGGGACTTTGCAGAATAAATTGATGTCATGCAAAACGGATGTAAATTGTTAATATAGTGTCTTGGCCACTCCAATGCCCTTGGTAAATGATCCCTAAAGACTGAAATGCTAAAACCTAAGGTCACCATCTATCTTATTACACACACACTCTACTTTCTGTCATTCGGGTAATTGGCTGGAGAATATTGTCTAATACTTTGAGATAAACTATGCCCCATGCAGCTGTACCCCCCCCCCCCCCCAAATGGTAGAAGTCATGAATGCAAACTGCTTCCTATGGATGCTGTCAGTGCTGAGCACATGACAAATGAGCTAGTGATGCCTGTGCATGTTTAGCTTAGTAACATCTGACCATATAAGCACACTGATACGTTTATAAATCATAAGGAACATGTCACACACTGTGATACTGTGCAGATCGCCACAACATTGACAACTTCTGTGCCAGAGGGCTGTGTACAGTGCATGGCAAGGAGAATTAATGTGTTGCAACCCCACAAAATGAGCTACTGTACTGTGTTCAAAAGCAAGTTGCTGACCCTAAAATTGTCTAGGGAACTCAAAATGATAAAGAACACAGAAGTGCATGTGGTTAAAATATCTTTTTTTTTTGCCGATTAAATATGAGTAACGGCGTAGTGAAATCTAAGCCAGTTACTTAAACCTAATGCAAAGGAAAAATGCCAAGATTGCTGTGGTTTTAGGTTACGTAACCTATAAAAGATTTGATTTCTTCGAAGAGAACATGAGGACATTTTATCAAATGGTTAAAAAAAAACACTAGTGTTCAACGTTTTTAGTTCCAATTTGCTGATGAAGCTGCAAATGTCTCCAGGGGGTAATCAGTTACCGTAATCATGTTTCACGCTAATCTAGTGGACTGCATTATTATATTATGTTTCAGTATTAGAAGTTACAAGTGTATCCCAATAACATTATGTTCATTTTAATTAATAATACTGATATTACACTCTATGATGCTGCAGTGTTGTATATGTTATCATTTGCAGTGTTTGTGGTGTTAAAAGAACTGTAATGAGGTATATTTTAGCTGGCTAGAATGTGTATATTGTTTATCATTGCAGGATTTTAGTAATACAGTAGTATCTATAGATAGATCACTATATGAATATTATAGGTAAAGGGAACATGTCCATTGCAGATATATAGTACCACATTGTAAGAGACGTGCAGAGGTACACACAGGGAGACAGATTTGGGGGAAATGAAACCATGGCTTTATTCAGCCTGTCACTGTAAACAATGCAGAGCATACAAAAATAAACAAATAAACAACCTATCCCTGTGTAAGGGCTAACTCACTTCCCCTGTCCCTATCTGCAGGGCTGGGGGGAAAAGCCCCTTACCAACCTATCACTCCAAAGTCTAAAGAGGTACCTCAAGAAGGTGGCCCTTCATGTCAGTCTCTGGGCCTGGGTCTGTATTGGTGTGCATTGATGGGCCAGCCTCTGGCAGGTTCACGGGTTCGCTGCACCCTGGAATACAGGTCTGGCTCCTTGTGTCTTGATGTCAGCACACAGTCCTCCTGTGTGCTCAAGAGTCTCTCTATTAGGCCGCGAACATAGTAGGCGAGCGCGTGGTGTCTCACGTGCCTGCGCCAGAGGCGATCCGTGGCCTTTGGGATGAGGAGGGGATGACGTGACAGGGAGGTGTGTCGGAGGCCCTTATTGGCTGAACCGCGCACGTGACCTGGCCATCGCTTGATAATAATAATCGAAATGATTTGTCTCCTTTAAAATAGCAAGCGCCGTCGCACTTCAGCGCGGGTGGTCGCGCGCTCTAGCCTTCCTCATTAAGGTACAGCCTATGGATACGGCCTAAGCAGTTTCCAAAGGGAGGCTTTTCTACAGGGCTGATTAGCCAGGTGGAAACTGGACAATTGTCTTTAGCTGCAATTAACCAGCTCCCTGCTGGATTCCTCAGACCACTACACACGCGCACACACACACACACACACACACACACACACACACTATCTAACTGCTATCACCAAAGTGAGAGCACAGAAACAGCACTCTCAGGTAAAAAGAAAAACAATGTATTGGGCAATAAAAAATTAACACAGAGACAAACCAACGTTTCGGTACCCTGAGGAAGGTCCTTAGAGGACCGAAACGTTGGTTTGTCTCTGTGTTCATTTTGTATTGCCTAATACATTGTTTTTCTTTATACCTGAGTGCTGTTTCTTTGCTCTCACTTTGGTGATAGCAGCTGTTACATGTATTGTGATTATGAAGCAGGCACCTTGAACTTTGCCTATTTTGCTTGGAGTGCCATCTGTTCTGGTTTATGAGAGAGAGAGAGAGAGAGAGAGAGAGAGAGAGAGAGAGAGAGAGAGAGAGAGAGAGAGAGAGAGAGAGAGAGAGAGAGAGAGAGATTTGAGTCTGTAGCTAACACATTATAAACATGGTATGTTTTATACAGTATACTCCATGATGTGTGTTTTCCACCGTATTGCTTTTTCTGCCTAAAGTAAAATTAAAAAAAAAACTATTAAACATTAATATATACAGTTAAGAAAGAGTGAGAGAGAGAGAGACACACACACAAAACCACAACACAGGTGCAAATCAAATAACCAGATCAGAATTACAGGAAAATATCTAAAGTGTAAATTATAGTTGGAGTAACCAAGTACAGGATGAATAAAGTAGCAGATGTTTCAGGCATGTAGGATAAACAATCCTCTCCTAGCTGCAGTGCTTGTTTGTAGCTGGTCCGGTCTCCACGTGGAACACCAGAGCTCTAAACACGAGCGCAGCTGCTTTGTTCAACCACTGGCCGTGATGGTTGCTGGAGGCATGAATATAATTATTAACTGATACCGGTTTAAAATGGGTCTGTGTCACTATATTAAAATCATGATCAACCGTTAACAAAAGGTCAAGAAAGACCATTGATGTAGGGCTAATATTGAATGTAAATTTAAGTACCAATTGGTTATTATCAAATGGCCGCAGAATTTTATTCAAAATGGTTTCCTCACCTTCCCAAATTATAATAATGTCATCGATGAAACGGCCATACAGTAGTACACGAGCCCGACCCAAGCGCTGAATGTTGCCAAACTGATAGCTCTTCCCAGAACCCCATGAAGAGATTCGCACAGCTGGGGGTGAACCTCGTACCATGGCCGTTCCACAGATCTGAAGAAAGAAATCATTACCAAACAAAAAATAATTATGCCTCAAAATAAAATTAATGCTATCCAACAAAAAATCCTTTTGAATTTGAGGTATGGTACTATCGAGATCCAGCCAATATTTAAATGCCTCGATCCCCCTGGAGTGGTCTATACAATGTATAGTGAGTAAACATCACATGTTGCCCATAAGTAGGTAGATTTCCACTGGATCTCTGAGATGGAGCCGATGACGTGCAAGGTATCCCTAATATGGGACCTCAACTTCAACATAAACGGTTGAAGATGGAAGTTCACATACTGGGATAGGTTGGACGACATCGACCCCACCCCGGAGATTATGGGCCTTCCAGGGGATCCAGCATTGTTTTGTGTACCATGGGCAGTTGATACAGGCTGTAGTATTCAAAAGGATTTTTTGTTGGATAGCATTAATTTTATTTTAAGGCATAATTCTTTTTTGAGAATCTCTTCATGGGGTTCTGGGAAGAGCTATTAGTTTGGCAACATTCGGCGCTTGGGGCGGGCTCGGTTACTTTGGCCGTTTCATCGATGATATTATTATTATTTGGGAAGGTGAAGAGACCATTTTGAATAATATTCTGCGGTTATTTGATGATAACCAATTGGGACTTACATTTACATTCAATATTAACCCTACATGGTCTCTTTCTTGACCTTTTGTTAGCTGTTGATCATGATTTTAATATAGTGACACAGACCAATTTTAAATCAGTTGATAATTATATGCATGCCTCCAGCAACCATCATGGCCAGTGGTTGAACAATGTTCTGACTGGCCAATTTAATAGACTGAGAAGGAATTGCTCACGGGATAGCGATTTCATGAAACAATCAAAGATTCTTGGGAAAAAAAAATATTGACACTACGACAGTAAGCTTATTGATGATTCTTTTCATAAGGTTTTGGCTATTGACTGAACCTCTTTGCTTACTAAATCAAAAGAAAAAGGATCGGCTAAGATGAAGCAAAATGTTAGTGATGGTCAGCTACCCAGCTATCTGCTCCTAGATTTGTTACTATATTTAATCAGTCGTACAGATCTATCCAATCAATCCTTAACAGACATTGGAATTTATTATTAAATGATCCACAATTGGGATCCACAATTAGTATACAAATGGGTAAATCAACTGACTAACCCTCCAGGCGCTCAGAATAAAGCATAGTCCTGCTGGTGAGCAATAATAAAATGAATCTTTCAGACCCCGGCTATAATCAACCATCTGGCAGTGTAATATGTATATTATGTCCTTCCCCCCAACCGGCTCACCATGAGCACTATCAGGCTGGAACACGGGAAACTCACGTATATTTCTTGTGGCTGTTGATGTCAAGCCTGTCCGGTCTTGGCAATGTGATGTATGCTCCTGCTCCTCCTGGATGAAGCTGGGATCCCTCCGTTTCAAGATCTTGTTTCTTCACCGCCAACCCGCTACCCGCCGATGCGGAGGGTGGTCACCTGACCGGCGGCATAGATGGTGCTTCTAGATGACGTCACGGCAGACCCGGCAGCCAGGAACAAACCAGCAATGACTCGGCGTGCAGACGCGCAATGTAACAGCATAGAAAACCTCTCAAAAAGAGAAAAAGCGCCGCACAGCACAAAAATGTGAAGGCTGATGGTAGAAAAAAAGGAGCTTTATTGCACAAGGTGCAAGCGAAACCTCTTGACGCGTTTCGGCCTGGCAGGCCTTGTCAAAAGAGTGATTCGCTTGCATCATCAGACATCTAGTTAACATCAGTAAACTTAGGACAGCTGTACAGTTGTTCAATGTAATAATGAATTCATTCATACATGTACAGCTGTCCTAAGTTTACTGATGTATAACTAGATGTCTGATGATGCAAGCGAATCACTCTTTTGACAAAGGCCTGCCAGGCCGAAACGCGTCAAGAGGTTTCGCTTGCACCTTGTGCAAATAAAGCTCCTTTTATTTTCTCACATCAGCCTTCACCTTCCTTTTTTGTGCTGTGCGGCGCTTTTTCTCTTTTTGAGAGGTTTTCTATGGGATCCACAATTAGGGCCAATATTACCTAAAAAAGTCCCCATTCTGTATAGGAAATCCAGGAGTCTCAAGGGAGCACTGGCTCCTAGCAAAATTCCCAATAAAGGAGTATTGGCATCTACTGCATCCTCCAATTCATTTGGAAATTATAAATGTGGCCGCAGTTGTTGCATTACCTGCAAACATCTGGACACGAGCTGTAGTTTTGTTTCATACTCTAAAGGTGGCACATATAAAGTAAAAGGGAATATAAATTGTCTCAGCACCCACATTGTGTATATGATCTTGTGTGAATGTGGCCCACAATATGTGGGTCGCACTATTAGACCCTTGAGCACACGCTTTTTGGTGCCCAGGCGCAATGTGGTGAATGGCAACAATTCACATAATTTTTCACATCATTTTAATCATACCCACAGTAAAGACCCTAGTTCTTTGACTATTATGGGTTTAGAACAGATTTAGCTCCACACACTGGGTGGCGATAGGTTTAGGGTCTTATGTAGCAGGGAAACCTTCTGGATCTAGCAGTTGGGCACATTGGCCCCTGTTGGATTCAACGAATGTCTGGACACTAGTACTAACTATAGTGTACTCCTTCTTTCTTTGCTGTACAGTTCTAGTCTGCTTGTTTATTATTCCATGCATTTCTCCTCTGGTCTCCACATATATAAATAAATAAATATATATTTTTAGGGGAATCTCTTATTTTAGAATGATATTGCTGATATAGTTAGTGATGTAAGCTTACAAGTAATATATAGATTATGTATTATTTTGTCGTTACATTTTCATATTTCATATGTTTACACATTTAATTCTAAATTAGGTTAGATTGTATAACACTATGTTGATATAATATTTAGATCCGTTTGAGCTTTTCGATTTATAATTTAGTGATTTAAGACACACTGGTCTTTTATTATAAATATAATGTGTCCTTCCTCTAGTAATATTCCTATTATTATATAGTCAACTATTTTGTTTTTATTCATTTTAAATAATGCCGTGTGAAATTGTATTGTTTAAGCATAGTAATTAAGTTTTATGTATTTGTATTCAGCATTATGTATATTCACTCGCAGTGTGTCCAAATTTGTAATATAATGTTCTTTTACATTATGAAGTATACACTCTTTATGTGGCAGCTTATTGGTTGATTAGTTGCCTAGCAACCGTAGTTAATTTAGGAACTGATTCTTGATAGCTCCCATGAGCTTCTGAAGAAGTCGCCTTGAGCAATGAAACGCGTTAGGAAAGCTGAGCGGCATTACGTCATCATGCAAGGACACTCGATCGGGGCCAGGTTGCGTCTAGTGCTTTGAGGCTGAGAGCGTTGGTTGCCGAGTACATCAGCTCTACACACCAGGATTTCAGGATTCCTGCTCCACCGCCTGCTCTCCAGCTGATCTTGAGTTACTGTTAACTCACAGCAACCTCGTTGAGGACTTTGGCTGCCGAGCGGAACCTACTAGCGGTGATTTTATTTACAAAAGCTTCATTGATTTTTTACCTTTGTGAGTGCAACCGTTCCCTTCCCCTGTCCCCACTCCCCACATTAAATATACGTTTTATGCTATGTGGCTTGCACTGTTTTCTTTTTTCCCCTCATTATGTATTCCATAGGATGTGGTTCATCCATTGAGAGTAGCATACTTTCCCAATGACCAGAGGCGTGAGATACCACTACAGGCTGACCAATTGGATTCATCAAGGGACTGGTTATCTCTGTTATTTGTTGTTTGTAGATGTGTATTTGTATTGGTTTTGTTATCTGTTGATTGCTTTATTCAAGAGCTACTATTATAGTAGCATTATATATATATATATCTTTGAATCACATCACTTAAGATTCTTCCATATTATTTGGATATATAATTTATATATATGTACAGTTAGGTCTGGAAATAATTGGACACTGACACAATTTTCATCATTTTAGCTCTGTACGCCACCACAATGGATTTGAAATGAAACAACCGAGATGCAATAGAAGTGCAGACTTTCAGATTTAATGCAAGGGGTTGAACAAAAATATCGTATGAAACGTTTAGGAATTGCAACCATTTTCATACACAGTTGCCATATTTCAGAGGCTCAAATGTAATTGGACAAATTAACACATTCCTAAATAAAATGTTCATGTTTTATACTTTGTCGAGAATCCTTTGCAGGCAATGACTGCTTGAAGTCTGGAACGCATGGACTTCACCAAACGCTGGGTTTCCTCCTTTGTGATGCTTTGCTAGGCATTTACTGAAGCTGTCTTCAGTTGTTGTTTGTTCGTGGGTCTTTCTGCCCTAAGTTTTGTCTTAAGCAAGTAAAAATGCATGCTCGATCTGGGTTGAGATCAGGTGATTGACTCGGCCATTGTAGAATATTCCACATCTTTGCCTTAAAAAACTCCTGGGTTGCTTTCGCAGTATGTTTTGGGTCATTGCCTATCTGTAAAGTGAAGCGCCGTCCAATCAACTTAGCTGAATTTGGCTGAATCTGAGCAGACAATATATCCCTATACACTTCAGAATTCATCCGGCTGCTTCTGTCTTCTGTCACATCATCAATAAACACTAGTGACTCAGTGCCATTGTAAGCCATGCATGCCCATGCCATCACACTGCCTCCACTGTGTTTTACAGATGATGTGGTATGCTTCGGATCATGAGCCGTTCCAAGCCTTCTCCATACTTTTTTATTCCCATCATTCTGGTACAGGTTGATCTTAGTTTCATCTGTCCAAAGAATACTGTTCCAGAACTGGGCTGGCTTTTTTAGATATTGTTTGGCAAAGTCTAATCTGGCCTTTATATTCTTGAGGCTTATAAATGGTTTGCACCTTGTGGTGAACCCTCTGTATTTGCTCTTGTGAAGTCTTCTCTTTATGGTAGACTTGGATAATGATATGCCTACCTCCTGGAGAATGTTCTCCACTTGGCTAGATGTTGTGAAGGGGTTTTTATTTACCATGGAAAAGATCATACGATCATCCACCACTGTTGTCTTCCGTGGACGTCCAGGCCTTGTTGTGATGCATAGCTCACCAGTGCGTTCTTTTTTTTTCTGAATGTTCCCAACTGTTGATTTGGCCACTCCTAATGTTCCTGCTATCTCTCTGATGGATTTTCTTTTTTTGGCAGCCTAAGGATGCCCTGTTTCACTTGCATTGAGAGCTCTTTGACAGCATGTTGTGGGTTCACAGCAACAGCTTCCAAATGCGAATGCCACACCTGGAATCAACTCCAGACCTTTTACCTGCTTAATTGATGATGAAATAACGAAGGAATAGCCCACACCTGTCCATGAAACAGCTTTTGAGTCAATTGTCCAATTACTTTTGGTCCCTTGAAAAAGAGGGGGCTACATATTAAAGAGATGTAATTCCTAAACCCTTCCTCCAATTTGGATGTGAATACCCTGAAATTAAAGCTGATAGACTGCACTTTAAGCCCATATTCATTATTTAACTGTAACTTTAATTTATTTTGTTACACAGCCGAAATAACAAAACTTGTATCAGTGTCCAATTATTTTCGGACCTAACGGTATGTATGGACAGTGTATTCGATTGAGGAAATTAAGTCAAGAAAATTGATCTTAATGGTAGGTGAGAGGGTACAGGCACCTATATGATGTCAATCTATACCCTATATCATAGCCCAACTGTCTCACATATTAAAAGATTATCAATGGCCAAAAGACTCCCTTTTCCAGACAAAACATGCATGACAACCCCAACCGTAATGTAACAAATTCAAAAGCAGTTGATACAACAATTATTAATTAATGTAGAAACGGTCCCAAATCCAATCAGAGTTGAGACCAAAGGGTATTCTGGTTTTCAATGTGAAAATCCAGTAAAGCTCTCGTTTATCCAGAAGTTCTACCCTATTGCCCCCTCTGATGGGATTTGGTACGTGTTCTATTCCTATATAGGAAAATGTATCAATGCTTCCCAATTTGCAATTAGTTGTAAAGCCTGTATGCCCGCAGACCTGGCCAGTCCCAGTACTGAGGTGGGTAA